>CM069765.1:1195000-1322500 GCA_036169595.1 Dictyostelium firmibasis | reverse complement strand
ACCTTGTACTAATTCAGTGTCTTCAATGGTACCTCCCAACTTTTTAATCAATTTAATATCCTTGAGGTTTACATTGATGGCTGTGGCTGGATTAATTACACTCAAAACAGCATCCACAGCAATCGATGCTAAATTGGTATATTGTGATACTACCTTACTATTGAGTGAGGTGGTGGCACTCTTTACCAAACTAACTCTATCGGTTAAACTAACTGGAACTGACATAGATACTAATACCTCTA
This sequence comes from Dictyostelium firmibasis, assembly GCA_036169595.1. Lineage (NCBI taxonomy): Eukaryota > Evosea > Eumycetozoa > Dictyosteliales > Dictyosteliaceae > Dictyostelium > Dictyostelium firmibasis. The sequence goes on along the minus strand of CM069765.1, from coordinate 1,322,258 downwards.
ATGATTTATTCAATGCTAAATTAAATGCTTCACTAATAATTGATGGATGAATACCTTTTCCCATCAATTGTGATACTGCTCCTAATAATGATCCTGCAATTACACATACTGATGTTGTACCATCACCTGCTTCAATATCTTGTGCTTTTGCTAATTCTGCTAACTAAAATTATTAATTATTATTAATTATTAATTATTTATTATTATTAATATCCATCATTCATCATTCATCATTCATCATTTATCATTCATTATCATAATTATAAAACTATTAGTAAAAAGATATATGATTTGTTGTGTGGTGGTGTGGCTTTTTTTTTTTTTTTTCATTCAAAAAAAAAAACAATGAATAATTTATGATAAATTACCATTTTAGCAGCTGGATGTCTTAATTCCAAATTTTGGAGGATTGTAGCACCATCATTACTAATTAAAACTTCATTATTTGGTGAAATAATCATTTTGTCCATACCCTTTGGACCTAATGAGGTTCTGATTGCATCAGCAACTGCTCTTGCTGCAACGATGTTTGAGGTTCTGACATCTTTTTCCTTTTCTTTCTCATCAAAATCACTTCTTGATGGTGCCATTTTTGCTGGTGCTGATGTTGCTGGTGCTGACATTTTTTTATTTAAATAAACTTTTTTTTTTAATAAATAAAAAAAATTATATATAAAAATAAAAATATGAAAAAAAAAAAAAAAAAAAATTAAAAAAACTATGAAAATTTGTGAACCCAAAAAAAAAAAAAATTTAAAAAAAAATTCAAAAAAATTCAAATTTTTTTTTTTTTTTTCTTCGACTTCGACCCATCCATATTAATAATTTCATTGTTCAAATTCTGTCATTGTTGGTTTGTGTGTTATTTCTAAAAAAATAAAAAAATAAAAAATAAAAATAAAAAAGGAGAAATAGATTTTTAAAGTAATAAACAACTATAACTAAAAAAAAAAAAAAAAAAAAAAAAAGAGATTGTTCTCACTATTTTATTTTTATTTTTATTTTTATTTTTTTTAAAAATAAAATTATTTTTTATTATTTATTTTCATCTTCACTACTGGAGTCATCATAATTTCCCATTAAACTTGCAAAAGAATTTACAGATTGAGAATTTTTATCGGTTTCATTTTCATTGTCATCAGTTTTAAGTTTCTTTTTGGGTTCTTCTTTTTCATTGGCATCACTAATTTTATCGTTATCTTCATTACTGTTTTCATTACTTTTCGGTATTAATTTTATATTTACAAGTTTTCTCTTCATCATCATTGCGGTGTTTGTTGTTACATCATTAGTATTTTCAATTTTTAAAGAATTATCATTTAATTGAGAAGTTTTATTACTATTTGTAATAGTGGCAGTATTGTTATTATTATGATTATTATTATTATTATGATTATTGTTGTTATTATTATTATTATTATTAATTGGAGGCGCTATTGAGTTTAATATATTTGAAGCTTGTGATTTTTTAAAATCTTCAAGTTCTCTTTCAATCTCATCTTGTTCTAATTTCTTTTTTTCATTTTCAATTCTTTCGTTCTCTTTATAATGTTCAATATCATCTTTATCCAAACCTTGTGATGGTTTAAATTTGGTTTTCTCAATGAATGATTCCTCTTTTACCCTTTTATTCTCTTGTAATCTTTCGTATAATGTCCTACTATCATATTCACTATCATCCTTTTGTTTTCCACCATACAATTTCCTTTGTTCATCTAATTCACTCTCTGATACAAATCTATTATTCATCGACATTTTCCTTTATTTATTTATTTACTTATTTCTCGTTGTGTATCTTTGTGTGAAAAAAAAAAAACAAACACATCTGGACTTTTTTTCTTTTTTTATTTTTTTTTATTTTTTTTTTTATATTTTTTTTAATTTTAAAAATTTCATTTCAAAACATTTTTTTTTTTTTTTTTAATTATAATTTTCATTTTTTATTTTTTTAATTTAAATTATAGTATTTAAAATATTTATACAATTTGTTATTTAAATAATGGAGACTACAAAATCAACCACTGATGCAATGGAAGCCACCGCATCAACAACTCCAAATACTACCACAGCTACAACTATTGCACCACAAGTTGTTAGAAATGATGAATATATTAATACTTTTTATGATATTGCAAATAAATTGGACACAAATCCTTCATTTCCAGATGTATGTACAATTATTGGATTATATATAGTTATATAGTTTCTGTATTTTAAATAAAGTTTAGTAAACTCCAAATGTTTTAAATTATTATACAATCCTTTATTTATAATAATGATATAATAATGATAATAATAATATGAATGATAAAAATAATAATAATAATAATAATAATAATAATAATAATAATAATAATAATAATAATAATAATAATAATAATAATAATAATAATAATAATAATAATAATAATAATAATAATAATAATAATAATAATAATAATAATAATAATAATAATAATAATAATAATAATAATAATAATAATAATAATAATAATAATAATAATAATAATAATAATAATTCAATACTTAATTTTTTAAAACAAATAAACAAATAAACAAACGAACGAACAAACTAACAAACGAACCAATCAATGAATTAACGAACAAATAAAAAAAAACAAAAGGATGATAAATTATTTTCAAAAATCATTGAGTTATCTTCAAAAACCAAACAAACTAAAAAATTATCACCACAATTCATATCTAAATACTTTAAAAGATTCCCAACACTTCAAGAGAAAGCAATCGATTGCTTAATTGATTTATTTGATTCATCAGATGATGATGTTCTTATGAGAGTCAATGCACTTAAAGCAATACCAACAATTTGTAGAGATAATCCAGATCATATCGCTAAATTAGTTGATATTTTAAGTCAATTATTAAATACAGGTTTGTGTGCAAAAAAAAAAAAAAAAAAAAAAAAAAATTATAAATATTAATATTTTATCTATTTATTGATTTGTTTTATTTCTTTTTTATTTTAATAGATTCAAAAGTTGAAGCAGAACATACAAAAAATTCATTAGTTGAATTATATAAATTGAATTCAGTTACAACTCTCAATTCATTCTTAACATTTTTAGAATCAGAGGAGAGTTCAATGGAGGATCAATCAACATCAACATCAACACCAACAACATTACTATCATTTTTAAAGGATAGTATTATTCCATTGGTTCGTACAGAGTATTCAAAGAGTTCATTAGAGACTCAAACATTCTTTAGAGCTCGTGTTTTGAAATTGATTGCAAAATGTACCTCTACAACCGAATTGGATTTATTATTCCAATTGTTAGAATGTTTCACTCAATACAAAGTTCAAGAAACAATCACCGATTTAGAAACAAATGTATTACCTGTAATTGAATCTCAATCATTGGATATCATTAGAAAGAAGTTAATTAATTTCACTAAAATGTTACTTTTCAAATCAAAGGTAAATATATTGACTTTATCTAACCCATCCACCCGTTTAAATCACATCATATCACATCACACCAAAGTTTTAAAAATTCATTATTGACAACTAATTTTTAAATATATAGAAACCACATACAGATATTAATTGTAATAAATTATTTGATATCTATTTAAATAAAATCATCCCAAAAATCAATGAATTGGATGAAACTAATAAAACTGAATTGGTTTCAGTTTTTTCTCAAATCACACCACATATGACACAAGAAGTTTCAATTCAATTCTTAGAACCAGTTTATAATCTTTTCAAAGTAAGTTTTATTTAAACAACAATAACAAAAACAAAAACAACTGTTTCATATTTAGTTTATTATATTTACCTATTGTTATTATTAGGCAACAGTACCATCGAAAACAACTACACCAGTTGCAGATGTTGATTTAGAATTTACAATTGTAGAGGCATTGTTATATGCATTATCTTCAATCGGTTCAAAATCAACCAGCTCACTTTGTAAATTATGTGGTTTCAAATTGGTTACAGGTCAACCAAGTGATATGAATGCTGATCCAGTTAAATATGAGGATTTCTTGGGTAGACATAGATTTTTAGATGAAAAATGCAGAGAAACTTTGGGTAAAGCCAATAAAGCAATTCCTAATCTTGGTAATCCAAAAGATAAAGCTCAATTGAAATTGGCACAAAAAACACTCTTATCAACTCAAAACATTCTAACCATAATGCAAAATTTATTGAAATCACCACCTGTTACCAATATCAACAATTTGGTGATCTCTTCAACAATTTTCAAAGGCAAACAAAATACAATTCACAATGTCTCACCTGTGTTTAAACCACAACAAATTCAACCACGTCAATACCAACAATCATCCCAAAAACAATATCAAAAACATCAATCTCAACAACAAACTTACCAACAACATGTACCACTTCAAAGAAATCAACAACAAAAATCAAATCGTTATCAACCATATGTCACACCAGGTAGAAGACATCAAGATTTAGATAAACCAAAACAAGATGGTAATGGTGTTGAGGTTCAATATTTTACTGAAAAATATAATAAGCCATCAAGTTTTAAAGGAAGGGGTCCAAAAAGTTATTAAAATAAATTTAAAATTTAAAAAAAACATTTTTCTTGATTTTTTTTTTTTTTTTTTTGCTTGTTTGAAAAAAAAAAAGAAAATTTCCATCGATTTTTATTTTTTTATTTTTTTTTTATTTTTTTATTTATTTTTTTTTTTTAATTTTTATTTTTTATTTTTTTATTTTATTATTTATTTTTTTTTTTTTACCAAACAAATATAATAAAAATGACAACTCAAATCTATCAGGTTCCAGTTGTCAGTAATGGTCTCAGAGAGACTGAATCAATTCTCCAAATTGTTGATTCACTTGAAAAACTTGATAAAGTTTTCAATGATATGTATTCCACAATATCAGCAAGAGTGTCACATGAAAAGTCAAGAATTGATAATGTTGCAAATAGATTAAATAATGCACAGGTAGGTTTTTGAATAATAATAATAATAATAATAATAATAATAATAATAATAATAATAATAATAATAATAATAATAATAATAATAATAATAATAATAATAATAATAATAATAATAATAATAATAATAATAATAATAATAATAATAATAATAATAATAATAATAATAATAATAATAATAATAATAATAATAATAATAATAATAATAATAATAATAATAATAATAATAATAATAATAATAATAATAATAATAATAATAATAATAATAATAATAATAATAATAATAATAATAATAATAATAATAATAATAATAATAATAATAATAATAATAATAATAATAATAATAATAATAATAATAATTATTTGTTTATTAATTTTTTTAAAATTTTTTTTATATATTTTTTTTTTTTTAAAAAAAAGCATAAAGTTAATCAAATTCTTGGTAGTAAACAAGCAATTACAGTATTTAGTAGTGCAAAATATCCAGCAGATAAGAAATGGGGAGATTATGTACCAATCTATAGTGGTAAACATAAAATAGCATTTAAACCATCACATTATCATGGATTGAATAGTGAGGACAGTCCAATTAAAAAGAGACCAGAGGATTCATATTTGGATGTAAATGATTTAGTTTTCATTGAGAAGAGTATTGATACCACCTCAAAAGAGATTGAAGTTAAGGATGGTCTTGGTAGAATTCCAGCACAAATTCCAAGTGTTTCAAATCTTTTATTATTCAATACACAAGAGAATCCATACAAGAAATACTCAAATACTTTGGATAATTTATCAGGTGGTGACGGTGGTGAAGATGATTATTTAATATTTGGTGATCAACAATCAAAGAAGAAGAAGAAATTAGGTCAAGCACCTGTAACCGTAGAAAAAGGTGATAGTAGAATCGATGCTGAGAACGTTAAAATCAATTATGAACCTGGTACTTTTGAAATACCAGTTTACAATTTCCCTTCAGTATTACCACTTCCAAATGTTGCTGAAAACATTACATGGGCTGCTGAATCTCAAAGTATTGCTCCATCACAAAAGGCAACATTAAATTTATTACCAACTTATGATAATGCAAACTCAGGTAGTGCACCTGTAAATCCATCTTCATCAACAGGTGATAGTAACAATGTAAATAATAATAATAATAATAATAGTAGTGCAGGTATAATGCAACAACCACCAACATCTTCAAATGCACCACCCCCACCTCCACCAACATCTTCTAATGCTCCACCTCCACCTCCACCACCACCAGTTTCTGCTCCACCTCCACCATTTAATCCATCTAACAACAACAACAACGATGACGACGATGAAGATGAAGATGATGATGACAATGGAGGTGGCCCAGCTGGCTCAAGAGGTGATTTATTAGCGGATATTCGTCGTGGTCATAAAGCAAGATTAAGAAAAACTGAAGCAAACGCTGAGAATGGAGATGGTGAAGATAGTAAACCACCACCAGCATCCGATGGAGGTGGTGGTTTATTGGGTGATCTTTTCAAAAAATTAGCTATACGTAGACAATCGATTGCAACTACAAAAGCCTCAAAAAAACAATCAAAATCAAAGAAAGATGATACCGATGATCAAGATGGTGATTCTGATACTGATTCTTCTGAATGGGAATAAAATAATTAACACAGAAAAAAATAAAATAAAAAAACAAAAATATTTCTTTTATATTTTTATTTGTTTTTTTTTATTGTTCTCAAGAGAAAAATATTCATAACAATAAAAGTTTTATTATTTCTTTTAAAAAGATAAAATTAGACCATAAGATTTTTTTTTTTTTTTTCCAAATCAAAAATATTTTAAACAGCAACCAATTTTTATCAATTCAAAGTTTTGATATTAATTTCTGATTTGGCACTAAATTTCAAATAAAAAAAAAAAAAAAAAATTAATGGTGGGTTTACAATATTATCAAGGTGGCATATATCAATTAAAATTTTTATATTTATTAATTTTTTTAAATTTCCTTTGATGAAAAAAAAAAAAAAAAAAAAAAAAAAAAAGAAAAAAAAAAGTTTTTTTCCCAACCGAATTTTTTTTTTTAATTTTAATATATATTTCCCAATTAAAATTTAACAATGCAACAACAAAATGACAATACCAAAAGAAAAACAATAGAGCAATCTCCTGATCCTATTACCGAGGAGGATAAAGATTTAAAAAAACCTGTATCATTAACAGATAAACAAAATGAAAATATGTCCAATTCTACACCAAAAATAACAATACAATCCAAACCTTTATCTTTTGAACAGGAAATTGTACAAACTGACAATAATTTCTCTCTAACAACAACAACAACAACAACTACTACAACAACAACATCATCATCAACTTCAGCTGAGGAAAATCCATCAATGACAGTATCTAAAGAAAATAATGTCGAACCTGAATCACCAAATATTTCATCAACTAAAAAGGTTAAATATTTCCCTCTAACACCATATCTTGGTAAATTGGACCAAATTAAAAAAGTTCAAGAAATTAGTGCAGAAGATATTATGAATGATCCAAATTTATTAAAGATGTTTGATGATGACAAAATGTTTCTTAATACACCAGAAAAAAATTCAACATCAATATCGTCATCGAATACTGATAAAATAGATAGCAGTGGCGAGGTGGAGTTTTTTGATTTATATAACCCATTATCTGATAGTGATGATTCCAGAGTTTCTACACCATCTGCAGATCTTTCTGATTCTTCTTCCATAACTTCCACATCATCAACACCATCAGTTACTACCACAACTCCACAATTAAGTTCAATCCCAGAAGTTACTGACAGTGATATGACACACATATTAACATTACCAAAAAAATCGTTAACAAAAATGGACAAGGAAGAAAAAATTGGTCAAATAGAACAAAAAGATGAAAATGGATTAAATAAAAAAGAACAAATTAATTCAAAAACTTTTAAAAATGTGGAGGATACACCAATACCAACACAAACACCAACACAAACACCAACACAAACACCAACACCAACACAAACACCAACACCAACACAAACACCAACACCAATACCAATACCAATACCAACACCAATACCAACACAACCAACACAAACAGAAACAGAAACACCAATACCAACATCTACAATAATATCAAATACAACAGCATCTATAGATAATACACACACAACCATTGGAAATGAAAAGTTAAAAGCAACAACACCACCACCACCACCACAACCGACACCAAAGACTACAACCAAAACAAATAATCAAAAAGAACCACCACAACCACCACAACTACCACAACAACAACAAAACTCATCCAAAAAGAATGTTGTCCAAAAACAAATTAAAAAAATTAAAGGAAAGATTGAAGATTTAGCCAACAAAAGATTTCCAACTAGTGGCAAAAGAATAACAATTAATGGAGCTGATGGTTCAATACCACCAGATAATGAATATTACTCAAATTTATTGGAATATCTAAAGGAAGAAGAAGATTTTAAGCCAAGCCCATTACCAAAGGAATCATTAAAAGATGGCCATGTGTTTATAGTTTATGGTGATTTAACAAAGTTTGTATGTGATATTAGAATGGTGCCATGTAGTCATAATGTGGTGTTTAGAGATACAATCAATGGGTGGCTAAAACCTGATTGGATGCTATTCCCTTACGAAATTAGGAATAAATTTAAAAATATTCGTATAGATTTCCGTGATGGTAAGGATAGAGTTTACAAACTAAAAGATTGGCCAACAGAATATCCAAATATTTCTCAACCTTGGCTTTGTAATGTGGTACCATTTAGAAGTGGTATTAACTCTCATTGCTGTGCTTGGTATGTCAAAGGTGCAATTGATTTTTTAGATAAGGTTGGCGAAGATCTTGAAATTAATAAACCACCAAATAAAAATGGTAGAGCAAAACCATTGGTTAGTTTACCGATTTTAGGTACTGGTGGAGGTGGTGGTTCTAGAATTGCCGGTCAAATCCTATCATTATTAATTCATGAATTATTTGTTGCAACTCGTAAATGGAAGTATGATGTGGTTTTGGTAACCAATGAAATATCTATGTATACAGCAGCAACAAATATTAGAAAGGAATTAATGGAATCCAATCCTACATTCTCTTCGGTCTATCGTAATCTATTAGGAGATGAAATCATGAAAAAAGCACATACTTTAGGGAAACTTTTACAAGAAGATAAATTGGCTATATTCCTTGGTGCTGGTTCCAGTAGAGCTGCAGGTTTACCAACGTGGACTGGTTTGCTTGATATGTTAGGTGCAAAACTTGGAATGACAGAGACGGAATTAAAACAAATGGAACAACTTCATCACTTGGATCGTGCAACTGTTTTAGAATCTCGTTGGAAGAGACAACTAAAGAAATACTCGGAAAATATTAGAACTTCTGCAGATACATCAAACAATTACATACCTTTTGATGAACATTTAGATGGTGCAACAGAGAAAATAAGTACAACACAAGAAATTAGTGAAGAAATTAAAAGACTTAAAAATGAAGAAAAGCAAAGAACATTAGAAAATGAGAAGGAATCATTGGAGAAAAAAAATCGTGAAAAATTAGAAAAGGAACAAAACTTTGAATACATTCACAAGAAAATATATAACCAAATCAACGTACCCATGCAAACAGAAATAGCCAATCTAATGAAGGTATCACATGCAGGTTTACCACATTTTCTATTGGCTTCAACGCCAGTTCAAGAGTTTGTAACCACAAACTATGATCAATGTTTTGAAATCGCCAGTAGATCCATTGGAAAGGATGTTTGTGTTTTACCTTATCATTCATTGAAAGGTCATAATAAAAGATGGATTCTAAAGTTACATGGTTGTGTTTCCAATCCTCATGATATTGTCATAACTCGTGAAGATTACATTAGATATGGTGATAAGAACGAGGCATTATCAGGTATGGTTCAAGCATTACTTATTACAAAACATCTATTATTCGTTGGATTCAGTTTAACAGATGATAATTTCTATCAAATTATGTCTGCAGTTAAACGTGCAACTTCTACAGGTGAGGATGGTAGTGTTAGAATAAGGAATACATTTGGTACAGCATTATTTCTTCAGAGAAATGATTTAATGAATGAAATTTGGGGTAAAGAATTGGATCTTTTATATTTTGATGAGAATAAATCAGATATAGCTTGGTGTGCCAGAAAACAAGAGATCTTCTTGGAATATCTTACAAATAATTGTAATAATAATAATACAAGTCATCTTATGGAGAAGAGATTCGATTGTCTATTGAAAGAAGGTGAAAAAATATTTAGAGATCGTTTAATTGAATTTGTTTCTTCATTACCTGATGAAGCTGTCAATTCTGATGCTTTCAAAAAGTTTCATGCATTCTTAACTGAAATGGGTTATGGGAGAGGTCATTATTATTAGAACCTTTTTTTTATTTTTTTTTATTTTCACTTTTTTTTTTTTATTTTATTTTATTTTTATCTAAATAAAAAAATTAAATAAAATAAATTATTATTTTTTTTATAAAACATTTTGAAAATATATTGTTGGAGGGAAATTTCAAAAAAATTCTCTATATAATTTTTTTTTTTTTTATAATTATTAAAAGAAATTTTTGTTGTTGTGGTTGTTGATGTTGTTCTTGGTTTTGTTCTTGTTGTTTTTTATTAAAATTTTTTTTTTAAATAGAGTTTTTTTTTAATTTATATTTTTTTTTTTTTTTTTTAAATTAAAATTTTTATTTTTTTTTCCCAAAATTTTATTTATTCAAAGTAAACAAGTTGTTATGAATTAAAGTATTTTTTTTATTAAACAGTTTATTTTTTTTAAACAAGTGTTATGAATTAAAGTATTTTCTTTTCAAATTGTTAATATTACTGCACAAATTTACTTTGTTATCATCATTTTATTTATAAAATAAGGTCATTACCAAATTTAGAAAATATAGGATAAATGGATAAATCACCTATGGTGGAATAAAAAAATATAAAAAATTAAAAAAAATAAAAGTTTTTTTTTTTTTTTTTTAATTTATTAAGTTTATTTTTTTTTTCCCAAAATTTTATTTATTCAAAGTAAACAAGTGTTATGGATTATTGAAGGTAATTATTTAATTTAAAAATTATAAAAATAATAATAATATTTATATAATAATAATAATAATTATAAATATATTAATTATATGAAAATAAAAAAATTTGTAATTTTATCACAGACTTTATTACCATGTATGTATTTATATATAAAATAACCAACAGGTGGTCTTCTAAATGATGACTATTAGCAGTATTTGTACTTGTAATGGTTGGTGGAAAACCAATTCTATTTGGAGTATTAGTATCAGTATCAATAGCGGTAATAATAATTCAATAATAGAATTAAAAAAATTAAATAATACTCGTCAATTACTCGAAAAACCAAAAGAAACCAAAAAAACAAAATAAAATATTATTAAATTTTCTTTCAAAAAAAAAAAAAAATTCTTATTTAACTTCATTTATTTTTATACTTTCTATTTTTATTTATTTTTTTATTATTTTTTTTGAAAATTCCCTCAACATATATTTATAAGAAAATACATTTTTATTCTTATTTCAATTGCGCCAAAAAAAAAATTTTGTTGAACCTTTTTTTATTTTTTTATTTTTTTTTTTTTTAATATTAAATTATTTTTGTTCACTTTTATATAAAAATGGATAAATTTGTTATTGTTAAATGCATAAACCCTGGGTTTGTAGCACCAAAAAAAGATGAATCAAAAAAAGATGAACCAAAAAAAGATGAACCAAAAAAAGATGAGCCAAAAAAAATTGAACCAAAAAAGGAAGAGATAAAATCTGAACCAAAAAAGAAGAGAACAACAAAACCAAAATCAAATGATACTTCCACCCTCACTAGTAATAATGACAGTATAAAAACAACAACAACAACAACACCAACAACAACACTAAATCCAGAAGTAAAAAAACCACAACAAACATTAGTAAGTCATTTCTTTACAATGAATACAGGTGATAAACCATCATATAAGTTTTTATTTGAGAAAGAAGCAGCTGATAGAGCTGAGGAAGAAAGAAAAAGAGCTGAAAGAATTGCTAAAGAGGAGGAAATTTTAGCAGAGAAAAGAAAACAAATTCAAAAAGCAAAATTAGAGGCAAAAAAGAAGAGAGAAGCAGAAAGAAGAAAGAGAGAAGAAGAAGAATGGGAAGAGTATTTAGCAATGCAAGAAAAAACAACTAAAGGTATTGAAATTATACCACATCTTTATTTAGGTTCATTTTTAGCTGCTAAAAATTCTGAATGGTTATTAGAAGCAAACGTTACAAAGATTGTCAATGTAACTTCTGAAGTACCATCTTACTTTTTAAGTAAAAAAGAAAAAGAAAAAGATAAGGTAATCTCTGAAAAAGATCAAATCGATTCTTTTATTGTTGATGATGAAGATATTGATGATGAAGATATTGATGATGAAGATATTGATGATGAAGATGGCGATAATGAAGATGAAGATAGCGATGAAGACAATGATGATGTATTCGAAGAAAATGTAGATATTGATGATAATAATGATGATAATAAAGAAAATAAAGATGAAAAAGATGAGCAAATGAAAAACATTGATAATTATAATATTAAAGAAATGAATAAGGATGATAGTAAATCTTCAATGGAAAAAGATCAAGAAATGAAAGATGTCAAAGAAACAATATCATCATCCTCTACCGATGAATTGAAAGAAAAACAAATTGAAGATGTTTCAACAACCATTACAACATCCATAACATCAATTAAAATTGATCAAGTTAATGAAGATGTTGATGGTGAAAAGGTTAAAGAGCTCAATATTAAATATTTAAGAATTTCAATTTCTGATAGTTCAAGATCAAAGATTGAAAACTATTTCCAAGAAGCAATTGATTTTATTAATCAAGGTAATGTCGATGGTTGTGAAAAATCCAATGTTTTAATTCATTGTAAACAAGGTAGAAGTAGATCACCATCTATTGTAATTGCCTATTTAATGTCAAATGAAAAATGGACACTCGAAAAAGCATTCAATCATGTCTCTAATGTCAGTCCAAAGAATCTAACGGTTAACGATGGATTCAAAAAGAAATTGATGGATTTGGAAATGGAATTATTTGACTCAAACTCTATAAACTTTTTCGACAGATCAAATAGAAGCTCAAGAGCAAGTATCTCTTCGACTTTAAATATTACTGAAAAAAGAATAAAAAGTCAAAATAAAAAGAAAGATACCATCAACGACAAAGTCATAGATGATGATAAAAATAATGAAGACACCAGAAATGAAGAAAATATCGTTGATAATACGGCCGTTGCCTTATCAACAAATTTAGAGGTTGAAGATGATGCATCCACTATTGATCAACTAAAAGTTGTAAAAAGAAGAAAAAATATTACTATAGTCGAAGATGAAGAGTAGAGAAGTATAAAAAAGGAAAAAAAAAGGAAAAGAAAAAGAAAAAAAAAGTTGATGAATAGTTGTGGATCATAGACTAGATTAACACAAGTACATTTTTTTCTTTTTTTTTTTTTTGTTTAGAAAAAAAAAGCAATCAATTAACAATAAAAAAAAAATTCTCTTTTTTAATTTATTATACTGTTTTTTTTTTTTGTTTTTTTTTTTTTTTTTTGATTTATACTATTGAATATTATGTTTTTTGTGAAGGAGAGGAGGATTGTGTTGAAAAAAAAAAAAACTGTTAAATTGGATACTGCTATTGCTCAAAGTGTGATGTTTGTATTTGTGTTTAAATATATTTTATAAAATATGGTGTTTCAATTAAAGATTTATCTCAACCATTTAAGACAAATGATTAAAACAATGATTCCCATTAATAAAAGAATGATAAATGATAAAATGACCTTGTTTGTTGCTAACCTTCTGGCGATACCAGTCATAATTTTCCTGGCAGATTTAATTTGATCATCTGTTTCATGTAATTTATCTCTCATACCTCTAATTTGTTCACCCTGTTTACCTAAATCCACTAAAATATTTTGTCCAATTTGTTCACTTTGTGCTGAAATTTGATGTGTTCTTAATAATCTATCAGATGTTGAATCTAGCATATTACTACCTTGAAGTAAATGTTGTCTTTGATTATCATATTGAGACTAAAAAAATTTAAATATAAGGGAATTAGCTAAATTATATCATACATTCATATATATATGGCCACAATAATAAAATAGAAGTAATAAAATAAAAAATAATTATAGAAATAATAGTTTTTACATACTTGATAATCATCTGGTGCATTAGACCATGTATTATTGTTATTTAATGAATTAGAGGTTTGTAATTGTGCTAATTGTACTTCTCTTTTATATCTTTGAATATCAGAATGATATTGTTTTGTTTTGGTTTGTAACTTTATTCTTTGTGGATGATTTTGTGCTAATTTCTCCATTTCCGAAATCTAAAAAAAAAAGAAAAAAAACAACAACAACTCTCTGGTATAAATATTAACTTTCCTTTTATTTTTTAATAGTAATGGTAATAATAATAAATAGTAATTCTTACAAACTTTAAAGCTTCATCGATATCATTTTCAACTTCTCTTACAGCAACCTTTTTCTTCTCACCTCCATAATTTGGTAGTTGTTTTATTCTTCTTGTAATTGAATTACATACATGTTGAAAATTTTGTTCAGTTCTTTCGAATACATCCATTCTTTAGGTATCCTTTTGTTTTTTTTTTTCTTTGTTTTTGTTTTTATATAGTTTTTAATTATTGTACAAGTTTTATATAATGTGATACTGTAAAAAATATATATATAATAAATATTTCTTATCTCTCTACTCTCACACAAAACGAAAGTTAATAAAATTTAAAGAGATAACGTGTGGGTGTGTTTCAATAATAAAAAGAAAATTAATTAGAGTTTTTCAAAAAAAATTTTAATATTTTTTATTTTTTTTAAATTTTTTATTTTTATTTTTTTTTTTTTACTTTTTTTTTTTTTCTCTCAATTTTATGGACTAAAAGTTAAAAAAAATGAATAAATTTATAGTTTTTTATTTTTATGATTATTATTTATTTATTTTTTTTTTTTTAAAATGATGATTTAATTAATATATTTTTATTTTATTTTATTCAATTTATTTTAATTTTTTTTTTTTTTTTTTTTTTATTTCACACATTCCTGACTTTCTTTATTTTAACAAAGATTTATAAATATTGTGGAACAATGTTAATTAAGTTTATTTAAATATTGATAAATATTTATAAAGCAAATTTTACAGATAATTATTGGTTGGACAAAGGTATAGCTTCATAATCATATTTTTGTATTTCTATTGGTAATTTCAAGAAATCCTGACTTTTCCTTATTTTAGAACAAAAATCTGCTTCATCGATTTGTAAAGAATTTAATTGAAATTATTGTTGGTTCATTTGTAATGTTTATTTTAATTTTAATCATTATTGGAATAAATTAATTTATTTATCTTCAAAATGTTTTATGACTCATTTTATAAAATGAGAAGTAAAAAAGCGTTTAAAAATAAAATATAATAAAATTTATTATTTAATTCAATTTAAAATTTAATATATGAATATATATTTTATTTTTATTAATTAATTTTATTTATTTATTTTTTTTTGTTTTTATTTTTATTTTTTTATTTTTTTTTTTTGATTATTATTATTATTTATTGCTATCGATATATTATTATCATTTCAAACTATTTAATATTATTAAAAAAATAATAATAATAAATAATAATAATAATTGATAAAAATAGGGAAAGTAAATTTAACGTTTGACCAATGGGAACTTCTTTCTTGCTTTGAGTTGACCTGGTTTCTTTCTTTCAACTTTACGACCATCACTCTTGAGAAGACCGGAAATTTTAAGGGCTGGTCTATAACCAAGATCATAATTTACTAAAGCCATACCGAGAGCACGACGAGAAGCTTCAGATTGACCTTTAAGACCACCACCGAAAGCTCTAATTGAAATGTTCCATTTTGTGAGGGTTTCAGTGATAACCAATGGTTGAATGACATTATCTCTGTAGGAAATCGATGGGAAATAATCTAAAATGGTACGACCGTTTACTAATAATTCACCATTACCAGGTTTGATGGTTGCAACGGCACGACTTCTCTTTCTCTTGGAGTAACCGGTTGAAGCACCATTGATAACCAATGATTCTTGATGTCTTGGACGTACTGGTCTGAATGGAGAGAAACGAGTGTTGTCAGAGAATGGCAAGACTTGTTGTTCCTCGTTGGAGTTTGGAAGATTTTTATTAAAGTATTCATCTGCTAAATCCTTTGATTGGAATGGATGTTCATAATGTTCGTCTACTTCTGGTCTTGGTACTGAAACTCTTACGTTGAAAATATCATTTTTCTCTTGTTTTTTTGGCTGTGATTCATCTTTAAACATTTTAACATAATCATCTTTACTTCTTAAATTAACATAAAAACTATCTACCATTTTATCTTTATT
The DNA here is from genome assembly GCA_036169595.1 of Dictyostelium firmibasis. NCBI lineage: Eukaryota > Evosea > Eumycetozoa > Dictyosteliales > Dictyosteliaceae > Dictyostelium > Dictyostelium firmibasis. Next base: position 1,305,829 of record CM069765.1, on the reverse strand, counting down.
TGATTCACTTGTTGCATATCCAATTTTACTATCTTCTTTATTATTATTATTATTATTATTGTTGTTGTTGTTGTTGCTATCCTCAACATTTTTATTTGGTGTTGAATAATATCTCTTTATTATATCATTCTTTACGCTACTATATATATTGGTTTGTGTGGTGATTTTCTTTGTACATTTGCAATTGCATACACAATTTGTGCATTTACAATTATTTATTTTATTATTGTTGTTTTTATATATTGATAATTTTGAAAACTCTCTTAATAAACCATTACTTATTGATGAGGAATTCTTTGATGCAACACTGTTGATAGTGTTGTTCAATACCAATTTAAACATCTTGTGTGTGTATTTCTTTCCTCAAATATATATATATTTATATATGAAATAATATATATCTAATATTTAAATAAATATTTATAATTTATTTTAATATTATCAATAATATATTTTATATAATTTCTATAAATGTGAAAAAAATTTTAATGTCAATTAGATGATACTGATCAATTTTGAAAACGAAAAAAAAAAAAAAATAAAAAATAAAAAAAAAAAAAAAAAAATTGAAAAAAAAAAAATTCACTTTTTTTAATTTTTTTTTTTTTTTTTTAATCATTTTTTTTTTAATCTTTTTTTTAAAAAAAAAAAAAAAAAAAAAAAAAAAAAAAAAAATGAAAATAAAAAAATAAAAAAAAAATGAAAATGAAAATTGAAATGGAGAGATAAAATAAAAAAAAAAAAAAAAAGGTTGATTTAAATTTAATTTAATTTAAGTATAACTAAACCAAAAAAAATAATAATAATAATAAAAAAAGAAAAAGTAATCACCTTTTTTTTTAATATTGTATATTTATATATTTAATTTTAATTTGAATAAATCTGAATATCCACTACAAAATACTTTTTATTTTTTTTTATTTTTTTTTTTATCTTTGAGAAACATAATAGTGTATAATATATGTTTGCATAGTAATCATGATTACTATAAAAATCATATGAAAAGATTTGTTAAGTCTGGTGGTATATAAATTTATATCAAAAAAAAATTAAAAAAAATAAACAAAAAAAAAAAAAAAATTTAAAAAAATAATTTAAAAAAGTTTTAAAGCCTAAAATTTAAATTTTCAAGTGTTTTAAAACAACCCCCCACCACTTTGTCATATGTTTTATTATTTTGTTATTGAAAAATATCTAAATTTTTTTTTTTTGTATTTTTCTTTTTAATTTGCAAAATAGCTTTTTTTTTTTTTTTTTTTTTTTCTTTCAAATATATAAAGTTTTTTTTTTTATTTTTTATTTTTTATTTGTAAAATTTTTTTTTGGCAATTATATTTTTAATTATAAAATTATTCAAAAAGAATTTTTTTTAGTTTTTTTAAAAAAAAAAAAATAAATAAATAAAAAATAAAAAAATTTAAAAAAAATAAAAATATAATAAATAAATAAAAATTAGTGGTCATAATATAATTTTTTATGATCAATATTAAAAAATAACACAATAGTACCAATAATAAAAACAATATTAAAAAATAGTTTTATTAAACTACCAATAATAGTAAAGGTAAAAGTAAGGAAAGGTGGGATTTAGGTTGAAGTAGAAAAAAACAAAAAAAAAAAAAACAACAAAAAAAAAAAAAAGAAACAAAAATGGGGAGGTCACCAGAAAAAGATCCATTACTTGGAGAATCAAAGGATCCATACAGTTTTATGTATCCTGGACAAGGCCATTCATCTACATTAGATATAAGTGGAATGGTTGGTAGTGATGAATTTGAAAGTAATAGCGATAATTATAGTTATTATTCTTCTTACAATGGATTAAATGGTAGTCAACAGAATAATACTAATAATAGTAATAATAGTAACAATAATAATAATAATAATAATAATAATAATAATAATAATAATAATAATAATAATAATAGTAATAATAATAATAATAATAATAATAGTAATAATAATAATAGCCCAACGATTTTTAGTCCACATAAAGGTAATAGTGGCAGTACAGGTGGTAATGGTAGTGATGGTAATAATAATAATAATAATAATAATTATAATAATAATAAAAAGAATAAAAAGAATAGAGATGGCAATAATTTAGAGAATAGCCCAATTCAAAGTGTTGGTAGTATTGGTAGTGGTAGTGATATATTAATTGGTACAACTAATGAAAAGATGGATCTATCAGGCACACCAATAACAAATATTAAAAAAGTTGGTGGATCAGGTGAACATAAGATTGGACAATTATTTTCAACAGCTATCTGTGGTAATGATATAACTTCTAGTATTTTCTATACCGCAAGTAGTTGTACATTGAGTGCTGGTAAATATGCACCAATCTCTCTTTTAATAGTTTGCATCGTATTATATTTATTTAGAAAGGTACATACTCTCCTCTACAATCAGCTTTAAAAACAAAAACAAAAACAAAAATAATAATAATAATAATAATAATAATAATAATAATAATAATAATAATAATAATAATAATAATAATAATAATAATAATAATAATAATAATAATAATAATAATAATAATAATAATAATAATAATAATAATAATAATAATAATAATAATAATAATAATAATAATAATAATAATAATATTAATTAATTATTTTATAAATTAGGTATATGGTGAAGTTGGATGTGCATTACCACTAAATGGTGGAGCATATAATGTTTTATTAAATACAACTAGTAAACAAATTGCTTCAGTAGCGGCAGCATTAACAATGATAAGTTATGTAGCAACGGCAGTAGTTAGTGCATCTACTGCAATGAATTATTTACAGAATCTATGGGAAGAGTTAGATATATTTTGGGCAACTATTGGATTATTAGGATTTTTTGCGTTGTTATCATTGATTGGTATAACTGAGAGTGCAGTGGTTGCATTCATCATTTTCTCAATTCATATGGTGACATTATTAATATTGGTATTTGGTGGATTTGGTATATTTTTCTATAAACACGATTGGAGTGTATTAATCAATAATTGGAACGACGTAAATCCACCAGATCCAGATGGAAGTCTACAATGTGAACAACAGTTTTATTGGGGTCAGAATTTTGCATATTGTATCTACTTTGGATTCGGTTCAGCAATGTTGGGTGTAACTGGATTTGAAACTTCATCGAATTTCATAGAACAACAAGATAAAGGTGTTTTTCCAAAGACACTTAGAAATATGTGGGCTATTGTAACATTCTTCAATCCATTGATAAGTGTACTTAGTCTTTGTTTCTTGGATACATGTAGTATTGTAAATGCTAAAGGATATGTATTGGCAACGGTTGCCAATGAAATCTTTGGTCAATGGTTCCATATTTGGATCATTATAGACGCTGTATTAGTTTTATCAGGTTCAGTATTAACTAGTTATGTAGGATTCGTTGGATTGGTTAGAAGAATGAGTCTAGATCGTTGTTTACCTCAATTCTTAATTGATGTAAACTCTTGTAGGAAAACTACACATTGGATTATCATTCTATTCTTTTTAATTTGTTCATCATTGTATGCTATTGTACAAGGTGCCCTTTCAACATTGGAAGGTGTTTATGCAGTCAGTTTCTTGGGTGTAATGTTATTGTTTGCAGTTGGTAATATGTTATTGAAATATAAGAGATCATCATTGAAAAGAGAGATTAAAGCACCTTGGTTAGGAGTTTTCTTTGCTTCAGCATCGGTTATACTAGGTTTGATAGCTAATATCTATAAGGATCATTATATAGTATTCTACTTTGGTGTCTATTTCTTGGTTACTATTTTCATTATTATGTTAATGTTTACACGTGCTCGTCTATTGAAGATGGTATTATTCTTTAGTCAAATTATAATTTGGTGGTCTGCACCACTTAGAGCTAAAGCTGCAAAATCCATAGGTAATCAAATTAAAAAAATTAACTCACAACCAATCGTTTTCTTTGCCTCAAAAGATGATACTGCTTATTTAAATAAAGCTATCCTTTATATTCGTGATAATGAACAAACTAATTGGGTTAAAATTATACATTGTTACGATGGTCAAGATGAAGAAAATATTGGTAATCAAAATATTATTCAATCTCAAGAATTTTCAAATAATGAAAATACTGAAAATCACAATAATTATCACAATCATCATAACCATAACCAAGATGGTCAACAACAACATCATCATCATCATCATCATCACCATCATCATCATAATCATCATATAGTACGTGAAACACATGATGATGTTGATGATTCATTCTCTCAACATGTCCAATTTTTAGATGGTTGCTATCCAAAGATTAGAATTGATTATATTAGAGTTTTTGCAAACTTTTCACCTTCAACTGTTGAGAAATTATCTCTATTATTAAAGGTACCCAAAAATTTCATGTTTATTGCCTGTCTAAAAGAGAATACAATTTTGAACATTGGTGATCTAGGTGGAGTTAGAATGATTACATCTTTTTAAAATATTATAAACAAATACTAAAAATATCAGATATTTTTAATCTTTTAGAAGGAAAGGTTCATCCCTCGAAATAAAATTTTTTTTTATTTTTTTTTCTAATAATATCATTTAATATCTTAAAATTTTTTTTTTTTTTTTCACATTTATCCAAAAGTAAAATGTAATTTTGGGATTCAAAATTACACAAAACTTTCCAATTTTCCATACAAAAATGTCAACGCAAATAATTTATTTGAAAAATTTTTATTTTTCTTCTCTAAATAATATCTTTATTATTTTTTTTTTTAAATTTAATAAAATTATTAAAAATAAAGTTTATGTGGTATGTGAGTCATAATTGATTCAATTTATTTGTGTAGTAATTAGGTGTAAAATAAAAAAAATAATAAAAAAAAAAAAAAAAAAAAAAATGAAAAAAGTTTTTTTTTATATTTTTTTTTTTTTTTTTTTTAAATTAAATTTTTATTAAATTAAATTTAAAAAAAAGGTATTGAAAAGAAAAAAAACATAAAATAAAACAAAAATTAAATAATAAATATAAAAAGAGATGGGACATAAAGTTCAATTACATGTTTATGATTTATCAAGAGGAATGGCAAAATCCTTTTCATTGCCTTTACTAGGTAAAAGAATTGATGCAATTTATCATACTTCAATTGTTATATATGGAATTGAATGGTATTTTGGTGGTGGTATTTTAAGAGATATACCTGTATGTGAAAAAAAAAATATTATTATATTTTTATTTTTTTTCAAATATTCTAATTATACAGTGTAATTTATTTTTAAAATATGATTTTAGTTTCAAACACCACATGGACAACCATTTGAAATTTTAGAATTAGGCGAAACTGAAATACCAAAAGAAATATTTGAAGAGTTTTTAAATGGACAGACAGATAGATTTAGAATGGATAGATATCATTTACTTGAGAATAATTGTAACCATTTCACAAATGAATGTAGTAATTTCTTATTGGGTGTTGGTATACCATCACATATTGTAGATTTACCAAATGAAGTTATGAGTACACCATTTGGTGCAATGTTACAACCAATGATTAACAATTTTTTTAGTCAACAAGGTTGGGGTAATGCAATGGGTCCTGTAAATAATCAACAACAACAATTACCAATGTTTCCAAATACATCATCATTATCAACAGCAACACAAACAACAAAAACAACAACCACAACAATAAATACAACTTCAATAAATAATAATAATAATAATAATAAAGTTGAAAATCATCCAAAATCTAATTCAATACATAGACATTATAAACTTTCAAATAAAATACCATTACTATTAAATAGTAAACCAGTATTATTTGAAAAGAGTGATGTTGAAGCGGTATTTAATAAATTAAAAGAATTTGTGAATAAAGAGTTTAAGGGTAAAGAAAATGAACAACAATTGTTCACTCAATATGAAAAAGAATCAAATCAATTGAAACAAATTATTAAATCTACAGATGTAAATATAGCGGTACCAATTGAAACGTTAAGATATTTAGATAACTTATTGATCACATTCTCTGATGATCATCAATTCCCATTATTAGAGATACTTAGAATGTTATTATTAAAGAATCAAAGTAATCAATACTATACAAATAATAATAGCAAAATGATTTCAAATATACTCAGTAAAATTCAATCTAAAAAATTATCGAAAGCATCAGAATTATTAAGTTTTAGAGTTATAAATAATTGTTTTCATTCTAAATCTGGTATAAACTATCTATTTGATCAATCAATGAATAATTTGAATGTTGTAATTGAGTCAACTATTGATGCATTACATAGTATGGATAAAATATTGAAGAGGGCTGTTAGTACATTGGCTTATAATTTATCAATTCATTTATCTGCAGATAATCCAAATCATCAAGAACAATCAATTTCTTTATTGGGTGCTATTGAACATATTCTATCCGAATCTAATTTTTCAAATGAAGACCCTGAAATATCTTTTAGATTATTAATGGCAATGGGTACCTTAGTCTATTGTAATGATGATTTAATTGAAATCTTAAAAACTTTAGATTTTGATTTTAATAAGTATTTAAATTCAAAGGAATTAAAAGTTTCACAATTAACAAAAGAGATTCAATTATTATTATTATAATAATAATGAATAAAAAAAAATATTAATAAAAAAAATATTAATAAAAAAAATATTAATAAAATATTAATTTAAAAAAAATATTTAAATTAATACAAACAGAATCTAAAAATAAAACAAAGAAAAAAAAAAAAAAAAAAAAAAAAAAAAAATTTAAAAATATTTTTAAAATTTTTTTCAAAGAAGTATTTTATTATAAATAAAAAAAAAAAAAAAAAAATACATTTACCAAAAAAAAAAAAATAAAAAAATTTAATATAAATTTTTAATTTTTTTTTTTTTAATTTTTTTTTAAAAACAAGATAGTTATAAGATTAAAACAAAAAAAAAATAATATTTAAAAAAAATAATGATTTCCAATAAATCAACACCCTTGACTGAATTTAAATTATCAAATTTAAATTTTAATTATTCATCTTTAATAGTTAATTCAATAAATGGAATTGAAGATGGTTTATTAATTTATAATCTTTTGACAAAAGAAGAATGTAATTTAATAGGTAATTCTATTTTCAATTGTTTAGAAAATAACGAATTTATAAAACATGTAAGTAAACATATGTATTGTTTTTTATGAAAGAAAAAAAAAAAAATAATATAAATAATAAATATTAATAATTATAACCTAATAAAAACATAATTTAGGGATTAAGAATTCATAAAGATTCAGAAGATTTTGCAAAAATTATTTATGATAGAATTGAGAATTATTGTGTTAAAACTTTAAAAAGAAAAAACCCCACAAATTCAAATGAGCAATTAAATTGGGCTGTTGATTCTGGTATGTTATATCCATAAAATTTTCTTTACAATATTAATCAATATTAATATTATTGTTATTATTATAATTCTTTATATTAATATTATGTTTTATTTTATTTTATATTTTTTTTTTTAAATTTTGTTTTTTTCTTTATTTAAAGTTTCTCCAAAATTTAGATTCATTAGATATAACGAGGGAGAATTATTTCCAAACCACACAGACGGGGAATATAAAGTCGATAATAAGATGTCATTTTTTTCAGTTTTAATTTTTACAAACGATTGTGGGGTTGACTTTAAGGGGGGTGAATTTAGATTCTTTAAAAAGGATATTGATTTAAAATTAGTTGAGGTTGCAAAAGTTGAACCAAAACCTGGAATGGCTTTAATTTTCAATCATACAATTATTCACGATAGTACTGTAATTACAAGTGGAAAAAAACAAACTATAAGATCTGATCTAATCTATAGATTATGCTAAAAACCTATTTAGTTATTTCGTGGTCTACTCAATCTAGTTATACAATCTATATCTCCCTAAAACAAGGTTATCTGTTTATAAAGTCTAAAAAAAGTTTGGCAAACAAATAGTATTTCATTATTAAAATAAAAAACAGGTTATTTAATGTATAAATAAAAAAATAAAAAAAAATATATAAGGGTTTAGATTTTTTTTTTTTTTTTTTTTTTTACAAAGTGTTTAATCTTTATTTATCTATTAGTTTTATTTATTTATTTAAAATAAAAATATACACTAAAAATTATTAATTAATAGTAATAATAAATAAAAATAAAAATAAAAAAATAAAAATAAATAAATATAAAAGTAATTAATTTATTTAGCTAAAAAAATAATTATTTTTTTTTAAATTTAAATATTACAAATAATTTCCTCAAAATGCAGGAATTATCGAATCAATCACTTGAACACATTGTTTTTTTTATGTTGAAACCATTTGAAAACAATGAAATGGATACAATACAGAAATTAATATATGACATATCTTTAATTTCTGGGGTTGTATATTGTTATTTCGAAAAGAATTTAAGTGATAGAAGTAAAGGTAAATATTACATTTTTTAAAAAAAATAAAATAATATAAAAAATTTTAAAAAAAAAATCTAATTTTTTAATTTTAAAAAAAAAAAAAAAAAAGGATATAATTATTTTTTAAGAATGGGATTCGAGAATGAAAAAGATTTATTGGTTTACCAACCACATAAATCTCATATTTTATTAAAAAGTTTTTTAAGTGAATATGTAATGGATTTATTAATTTTAGATTATTATATCCCTAAAATTTATAAACACCAACCTTCAAAACCAAATCAACAAGAAAATCAACTATATTTATAAAAAATAAAAAAAAAAAAAATTATTTTATATATATTTAAAATACTACTTAAACCCTATTTTTTTAAAATATTAAGAATTATCCACAAATTATTTTTTAAAATAAAATTAAATATAATTAAAAATGTTACCACTTTTAATTATTATTAATATTATTTATTTATTTTTTTTTTTTTTTTTTTTTTTTTTTTTTTCATAAAAAAATTTTCATTTTCATTTTTTTAATTCCAACCAACAAACAAAAATAAAATGTCTGAACAATCATTAGAACATATTCTTTTCATGAAATTGAAGGAAGATATGAGTGATGCTGATCTTAAAAGATTAACTGATTGCATTGAAGAACTTAGAGAACTACCAGGTGTTTTAAACATTTCATTTGGTAAAAACTTTAGTGATAGAAGTGGTGGTATGTAGACATAAATATTTATGTATTCAAATATACATTTATTTATTCTCAACATTCTCACCATTATCACCATCATCATCATCTTCTTCTTCTTCTTCTTCTTCTTCTACATATTGTATCATTGTTTCTTTATTTTAGGTTACAATTGGGGTTACCGTGTTCTATTTGAGAAAAAATCAGATCTTGATGTTTATGGACCTCACCCAACCCATGAAAGATTAAAGGCAATCCTTAATGAAGTTAAAACTGGTCCACCACTTGTTAGTGACTTTTTAGTTCCAAAATTCCCATTCACCAAATATTAAAATTAGAGATATTAAAAATAAAAAAAAAATAAAAAAAAATATAATAAAAAAAAAAAAAAACCAAAATACAGAATTTCTATAAACCATCCATATGTTTATGGACCACCCATATCTAGAGATAATTGATATAAAAAAAAAAAAAAAAAAAGAAAAAATATCCAATTCGCATCAAACATTTTTTAAAAAATAACTTATACACTTTCCATAATTAAAATTTATATGTTAAACTATAGTTTAGTGGATTATATAATCTCTTAAAGATGATGATATTAAAACTAAATAAAAATAAATAAAATAATAGAGAAGTTTTTTTTTTTTTTTTTTAAAGACAATCAATTTATTATTAACACCACCTTACAACCTTTTTTTTTTTTTAATTTTTATTTTTTATTTTTTTTTTTTTACTACAATTTAAAAAAAAAAAAAAAGAATATTATTGCACTATATTAGTGTTTAACTTTTCATTAACGGAGCAGTTTTATTTTTTTATTTTTATTTTTATATTTTTTATTTTTTTTTTCTAAAATATTATGATGTAGTTATGATAATGATTCCATCAATAAATAGATTATTAATTTTTCTATTATAAAAATTTTTATTATGTTGGTTAATGATTTGAACGAAAATTATTTATTTTTATTATCTAACTATTCATATTTATATTATAACCAAAATTATTTTGTAAAGCTTTTTTATAAATATAATTAGCGGTGGCAACATCTTGTATGGCAGTGCCTGATGATTTATAGACAGTTATCGATTTTGAAGAGGTAGTTTGTTTATATTTACCAGAAACTACATCACTTAATCTTCCAACTATATGAGATTTGGTAATAATATTTTCTTTGTTAATTGGAATAAATAATTCACCAGATACCATACAACTATTTACATCATCTACAATTAGATTTGAATTTGAGATGGTGAAAGAGTCCAATTCACGATTAGTTGGTCTACTACTACCAACTGCACAGATTAACAATGGTTTTTTCTTGAAATCTCTTGCACTTTCAGATAAAACCTCTTCACCCTTGAAAAGTGGCTCATTTGATGAGGTGGCCGTTACTATAATATCTGATTCTAAAAGGTAACGCTTTGTGATATCATTATTGTCACCACAATAAATGAATTCAACAGCATTACCACTATCGGCACCATTATAGTTGTTTTCTTTCTTTAATAAAGTAATTAGATTCTCAACATTTTCTTTGGTTCTTGATGATATGTATACCCTTTTAATTGTTGACTTTAATAATAAAATCATTTCAATATGTAATTGAGCTTGAAGACTTGATCCAAATACAAAGAGTGTTTCAGGTGATTCAGTTGCTAAATATTTCACTGAAATTGCACTACCGGCTGCAGTTCTAGCGCCAGTAATATAGGTGGCTCCAATCACTGCATTTGCTAAACCAGTCTCTATATCGTTCAATATGATTGTTGCTGGTACAGTTGGTAAACCCTTATTAATATTGTTTGCAAAGGTTCCTACAATTTTAATACCGACAGATTCATCAACAATTAAAGATGGTTTAAAATATAAATTTCCAACCAATTGTTTTTTTTGTGGTTCATTCGAATCTTGTTGGGTTTTCTCAACTGGTAATATCGTTCTGTCTGGACAAACTACTTCCTGTTTCGATTCTTTAATAAAAACCTGTTCATTTACATCAATAACTTCATTCAAAGATATCAATTTTTTAACATCAGATTCTTTAATTATTAACATCTTTTAAATAGGTATATATATATATATATGTGTTGTCGTGTATACGTATATATTATATGTGTGTGTGTTTGTGTGAGAGAAATGAAAGGTTTTTTTTTTTAACCTTAAATAAAAAAAAAAAATAAAAAAAGTGTGGTGATTATTTTTTACAAATGCACCCACTTGTTTTATTGTCCGTGGAACATTCGAGTGATTATTTTTATTTGAAAATGTGGGTAAAAGTTGAAGAACAGAAAAAAAAAAATAATTAAAAAAAAATTTTAATTCTCGAAATTCTCGAAAGTGATGTTATAAAAATAAAAAAAAAAAAATAAAAAAAATAAAAAAAAAATAAAAATAAATCAAATGAATAGATTTGGTTGTAATGGTCGTTATACAAATCAAATCAAAACTTAACTAAAAAAAAAAAAAAAAAAAAAAAAAAAAAAAATTTATAAAAAAAATAAAAATAATTAAAAATAAAAAAAAAAAATTAACCCAATCTAAATAGTTAAATATTAAACAGGTAAAAAAAAAAAAAAATGAGGGATAATTATTATAATTAAATTTTTATCTTAAACAGATAAATTAAAAAAAAAAATGAATTTTGAATATTGATTAGTTTTTTTTATATATAATTAAATTAGAACTCCTAAAATATTTATATAATAAACACTCACTATTGGAAAATCTTATATTCTTTTTTTTTTTTTTTTTTTTTTTTTTTTTTTTTTAATTTTAATTTTAAAATATAATGTCGAATTCTGCAATATAAACAAAAAATTTATTGAATCTTTTTAAAAAAAAAAAAAAAAAAAAAAAAGGTAATAAAAGATAATATTTAACAATAACTGTTGCTCATCTTTTAAAAATGTGGATGATAATAGTTAAAAAATATAAACTAACCTTCTTGTATGGTTAGATAATATTATTACCCAACCACCATACCAATTACATAAAAAAATTTTTACTTTGCATATAAAAAAAAATGAAAGTGAAAAAAAAAAAAATAACAACAAAAAAAACAATAACAATAACAAACACATTGTTTAAAATATTTACCAAAAATAATAATAATAATAATAATAATAATAATAATAATAATAATAATAATAATAATAATAATAATAATAATAATAATAATAATAATATTAATAATATTAAAAATAATAATAATAATAATAAAAATAATAATAATAATAATAATAATAATAATAATAATAATAATAATAATAATAATAATAATAATAATAATAATAATAATAATAATAATAATAATAATAATAATAATAATAATAATAATAATAATAATAATAATAATAATAATAATAATAATAATAATAATAATAATAATAATAATAAAAATAATAATATTAATATTAATAATAATAATAATATAAATAAAAATAATAATTATAATAATAATATTAGTATTAATAATAACTCATTTAACCAATTTAACATATTTTATAGTTTGTATCACACTTCCCATATATGATCATTATAAATAAACCATTTTATCCGACCCCTGTTGTTTTAATTACTAACCCAAAAATGGTCCTTGGTAAATTTTAATTGATTTCATAAAAAAATTAACGCCTACAATAAATATATTAATTCGATCATTTGTTTATTTTAAAATTTTTTTTATAAAAAAAAAAAAAAAAAAAAAAAAAAAAAAAAAAAAAAAGTGAAAAAAAAATAATAGTAATAAATGAATAATAACAAAAAAAAAATAAAAATTTTTTTTTTTAAAAAAACACGTGATATTAATTTAAACTAATAAAAATATTTCATTTTATAAATAATTTCGTGCAGGTATGTAATGTGAGCAATAAATGAGTTAAAGTCATCTCTATTTCTTGTTATCAATCATATAAAAAAATAATAATAAAAATAATAATAATAAAAATAATCAAAAAAAAATAATAAAAAAAACAAAAAAAAAAAAGCAAACATTTAAAAGTATTTTGTTGATATCCTGTTCACAAAATTGATTTTAAATTTTACAATATAATAGCTTTTATAAAAACTTAATAATAGTTATAATAAATTAATATATAATAATAAAATTGGTTTTTTTTTCCTATTTAACTATTAATTTTGCCATTTAAATATAAATTATTAATATTTTTATGATTATTATAAATTATTAAAAAGGTTTGATTTAAAATAATTATAATAAATTAAAACATTTTTATAAAGCTAATAAAAAAAAAAAAAAAAAAAAAAAAAAAAAAAAAAAAAAAAAAAAAAATAAAAATTATAAAAGCACAGTGATAAAAAAAATGTTGTAAAAAAAAAGATTTATTTTTTGTATAAAAATTTTAACATTTTTTTTCGTGGGTCATGAATCCACTTGTATTTTTGCCACCATCTATATTTTCTCTATTTTTATATCGATTCAATTATGTGTTTATTATATTAATGAAAAAAATTAAATAAAAAAAAACTTAATTATAATGCATTTCCATATTTATTATCATAATCAAACAAATATGGTATAATCACTGTATTTGCAAGTTTTTTCCATTTTGTTATTTTTTTTAAATTTTTTTCCTAAACCACATTTTGTTTTTTTTTTTTTTTATGATTTAATAAAAATATTAGGTCCTTTATAAACCTCCAAAAAACATCCTTTTATGTATAATCTATAACGATATAATAAAATAAGGATAAAAAAAAAGTCCTCTATAAATATCAATTTTTATATTTAAAAAAAAAAAAAAATAAAAAATAAAAAAGATGACTTTTAAATAAATACATATAATAATCTATGTTACATGTTTGTATCATCTTTGGAATTTTTCGACTATATTTTTGGTTGTCAATAACATTCCACCTCAATTTGATACAAGTAGTTCCAAATCCCGTTCTTACGATAATACAATTTATTTTTATTATTTTTATATTTTAAATTAATTTTTTTTTTTTGTTAATAAATTTTTTTTTTTTTCACTTTTTTTTTTTAAAAAAAAATCACACTAATAATTTATTAATTAAACTTTTTTTTTTTTTATAAAAATAAAAAAATTCCATAACTAAAAATTATTTTTATTAGGGAAATTTAAGAACTTTTTGTAAATTTAAATATCAATAGTTTAAAATAAAGAACAATAAAAGTCATAATTTTTTTTTTAATTAAAAAAAAAAAACAAAAAAAAAAAATAAAAAAAATTTATCAATTAATCACATAAAAAAATAAAATAAAATAACAATAATAATATTTATAATAAAATAAAATAAAGTTCAAAATATATAAAAGTGAAAATAATAAAAAAATATGCCTTTGGACTATTCAATTGAAAAAGTTACTTCTATAAAAACAGAAAGTATACTACCATTTATTAAAAATAAAACAAGTAAAATATTAAATAAATTAACCAATCCATCCAACTCATCAAATAAACAATCATTTATTCAAATAGGTGATATTCTGTCATGTGGCGAACTTTTAAATGATGATGATGAAGCATCCTCCTCAACCTCCTCAACTTCAAATTTACAAAAAATTTTAAATAGTAAAAATAATGGAAATACAAATAATTCTGGTTCTAACGGAAATTCAAAAATTTGTGATGTCAAAGAATCATCAATTAATGATACTTCAAAAGAAATTAAATTAAGTAATAATAATAATAATAATAATAATAATAATAATAATAATAATAATAATAATAATAATAATAATAATAATAATAATAATAATAATAATAATAATAATAATAATAATAATAATAATAATAATACAAAAAAACTAAAATCATATGAAAAATATAAGAACGACTTAAAATACTACAGTAATAATTTAAATAATATTACCCCCAATAATATTAATATATTGTATAATGATCTATTAAAAACTCAAAACAACACTAGCATTAAAGTCAAGTATCCATATAAAGAGAATGAAAAAAAGAGAAAGCCATTGTCAAGATCAAATAGTAATAATAGTTTAAAAAATTTCAATTATAATAGGAATAATAACTATAATAATGGAAATTATAATAATAACAATATTCTTAATAATAGCGATGGTATTAATAACAACAACTATGACGGCAATAACAATAATAATAGTAATAACAACAACAACAACAATAATAATAATAATAGTGGTAGTAATATAATAAGATCATATGCAATTTGTTGTAATATTTGGGCATATAGTTTATCAATGGCATCAATTTTATATGGGTGTACTTTAGCCTATAGAGTTACAAACTATATTGATGTTTTTAATTTTTGCTTGATTCTTTCTTTCTCGATAAATATTCAAGGTATTCAATCATTGTTGGCTATTGATAGAGATATTAAAAACAGAGGTGAGGTTGTATTGACCTCAAGGAACTTATCGAAATCAATTGTAAAAAAATTTTTAATTGGCCATTGTGTATTCACTGTATTTTGTATCGCTACCATTTTATTTAGAGTTGGTTTTGAAAGATTTGTTGTGATGGGTCCATTAATGGCAATAACTTTTTTACTTTGTCTCTTTATTATTGGATATCCTTTAGAGGTTAGAATCTATGGTACCACTGAATTGGCCGTTCCAATTTTCTTTGTGGTTTTGGTTAAATTATCTTACCTCATGCAAACCTTTGAATATAATGATTTGTTTTTTTTATATGTTTTACCCATTGCATTGGTTATAGAAGGTTCTCATCACTCGTTTAACATGAAAAATATAAAATATAATCTCACTGAAAAATATAAATCTTTGGCTGGTGTAATGGATAGAAATCATTCAGAAGTTTTATTTTTATTTTATTATATATTGTAAATTATTTTATTTATTTCTTTATCCAATTCAAAAAAAAAAGTTAATTACTAATAATATTATTTTTTTTACTTTCTCACTTTCTTTTTAATTATTTATCTCTCTTTTTTTAGGTCCTATTTGTTATTAATATTTATTTCAATTCTTCAAAATAGATTAATGATATCATTACCAATTCTAATATTACCAAAGCTAAAAAAAATCTTAATATCTTTAAAGAACGATAACCTCGAAGAATTAAATGAAGAAACATCCCAATTTTCATTCTATTTCGGTATTCTTACTTCAATTGGAATGATATATTAAAATCTATCTGGTTTCAATTAAGAATTTAAAAATTCTTTTCTTTAAATTCCTTTTTTTTTTTTTTTTTTTTTTTTTTTTTTTTTTTTTTTTTTTTTTTTTTTTTTTTTTTTTTGTTTCTTTCTATCATTTCTTTTTTTATAAATAAAACTATTTTAAAAAAAAAAAAAAATCAAACAAAACAAACATAAAAATAGTTTTATTTCCTTCTTTTCTTTTTTTACTTTAAATCTGTATCAAATTTTCTATTTTTACATTCCCCTTCCTATCCAATTTTATTTATCCTTTTTCAAATTTTAAAGGCATCTGGTTTAATTTTTTTTGATTCACAAAAAAAAAAAAAAAAAAAAAAAAAAAAAAAAAAAGAAAAAAAAAACAGAAAAATAATGGTGGTAAAAGTGGTTTCTAGTGTCTTTCCTGCTAAATCCCCTTTGTGTAATGCTCTATTTTATATTTCTATTTAAAATTTTAAATTAGGGTTATTTAACTTCAAGATTATATTCTTTTAATAAGAATTTTTTTTTTTTTTTATCGAAACTCAAACAAATATTTGCTTTAATTATATCTATTAATTAAATAAAATTTGTGAAAGATTTGAATATAAAAAAAATATAAAAAAATAAAAAAAAATCATAAACAAAAGTCAGGAAAATATTTTTTTTGGTTTGAATTGATTCAAATCAAAAATGGGATTTATACACACAAACCGATTTTGAAATAATAAAATAATAAAATAAAAAATAAAAATTAAAAAAAAATAACAAAAATAAAAATAAAATTTAGTTAAAATAAAAAAATTAAAATAAAAATAAAATAAAATTTTAATTAAAAAAAAAAAAAACAAAAAAAAAAATAAAAAATAAAAAATAAAAAATTCGTGCAAGACTTTTCATACATGAGTCTGTCGAGTAATAATACAAATAATCATAATAATATAACAACAATATATAATAATAATAATAATAATATATAATAATATATAATAATAATAATATTATTATTATTATTATTATTATTATAACTAAGTAATAATAATAATAAATTGTACAATAAGAAATAAGATATAGTAATAAAAAAGAAATGAAGTTAAAACAAGTATTTCTATGGGCCAATGTTTTCGTATTTGTTATTTCATTATTATTAACAGTTTTTTTCTTTGTCAAAATATGGGCTTTTGATGTGAGTTTATTTTTATTGTTATTATTATTATTATTATTATTATTATTATTATTATTATTATTATTATTATTATTATTATTATTATTATTATTATTATTATGTACTAATTTATATAATAAAAAAAAATGTAAAGAGAGATTTGCAAAATGAATTTAAAAAAGGTAATTGTAAAATTAATTCAATATTAATAACAGAGAAAATGACATTTTGGCCATGTAATACAGAGAATGATAATTTATGGTGGTTTTCATATTATAAAGATAATTTTTTAAATGAAGTAGTTATGAAAGGTACGGATCCAAAGGAGAATGTTGATTCAGAGACAGAAGTAAATTTTCAGAAATGTTATCATGGTATCATTAGTGTTAGCTTTAACTTTTCAGATCCCTCAAATAATGATCAAATGACATTAGCAAATTCGAATATCTCTGGACTCTACTCACAAAATCAAACATGGGTAGGTGGATATCTATCACAATTTATAGAGAAACAAAAAGGATCAGGTATAATAGATTGTTATTACAAACCATCAAATCCATATCAAGTATTACCTTTTCTACCCCAAATTAGTAACCTCGGTTTAATTTGGGGTTCAATTTTTTTGACGTCAACTTGTATCTCTTTTATCTTAATCATCGTTTTCTTTTTCAATCGCTTTAGATATAGAAAAGTAAAATATCAAATCTTTTTAAATAATAGTAACTCTTTAAATAGTAGTAGTGGTAGTAGTATTTCTAAAAAAAGTATAGGTGGTTCTATGTCAAGTAGTAGTACTGGTAAAATTAGTACTGCTGGAGTTGTTTCTGTCAATAATAATAGTAGTAATAGTGATAATAAAAACAGTGGCGCAAGTGGTAGTGGTAAAAATAATTTATCTTCATCAAAAAATAAACATGTTATCGAATCAACATTGGAATTCACCGATTTTTCATTCAATTTACAACAAGTCACAAATCAAAAACCACCAAAATCTGCATTAAAACAACCAATAAATCCAAATTCAGTAAATTCTTCACCATTTTCCTCTTCTCCTTCATCCTCTTCAAAAAAGAAACACAAAGTAATTGATCATGATCCTTCTGGATCATTAGATCAATTAAATTTATCGGAGGGTAGCAGTAGTAATAGTAGTAGTAATACAAATTCGCCTCCAAATAATCAAAAAAACTAAATTTATTTAATAATAAAAAAACATTATATTTTATTTAATTATAAAATATAAATAATAAAAAAACCATTGCCTGGTGGTTTAGATTTTTTTTTTTTTTTTAAAATAAAAAAAAGGTTTTTATTTTTATTTTTATTTTATTTTTAAAAATTTATAAACTATATATATTGAGTTTTTATTTTTATTTGATGTTTAATTTGCTTTCTTTTTGATGGCAGATCTTTTATTGTTATAAGATTTAACAAAGAATTGAATGAATAAACCAAGGAAAGATAAAATCACGAAATCGCTAAAAAAGGAGGCAGTAAGGGTACCGGAGCAATAGTTGGGGTTATAGTTACCTTGAACATCGAAATAATGCCATAGTATATGTGTACCCATATCAACTACAAATTGAATGATTTGAACGACTGTGATATACTTTTTCCACCATGGATTAATGCCACGTTCAGTTTGGAAATAATAAAAGTACATAATAATATGAACAAAACAATTTGCTGAAATATCAACCCATTGTACACCTGTATCCATTGTTAAATTAACCCAAACTAACCAAAGTGTTATAAAATGATGATAAACATGTAAAAATATTAAATTTTTCTATAGAAAAATAAATAAATAAATTAATATCTATCACTCATTCATTCATTCATTCATTCATTAATTAATTAATTAATTAATTCAATTATTCATTCAAATATATTTATACAAACCTTTCTTAAAACTTGAATAATAGTATCAATGAATTCATAAACTTTACTTAAATAGAAAATATAGTAACTGAAATTAACGAGACCACTATCAATTGGTTTACAAAGGGAATGATATAAACCTTGTGGGAAAGAACTTTTAGCTATTGGAACCACTATACCTAAAAACATGAATAAAGATAATAAACAGAGGAATAGATTATGAAATAAAGCAAATCCATGTAATTTAATCTCTTTTTTATTCTTCATAAAACTTTGTAATCCATAGATAACTGCCAAGTACCCAAAAGAACATACTATTGGGAAAAGAATAGTAGAGAATGGTGTAACTTCATTTTTCCATCTAAATCTTTCTATCAATCCTATTGGATTCTCGAAAAAATCTTTGAGATTAATTTCATTAATGTGTTCCATTTTATTTAAATTAATTTTCCCTCTAAAATATTATTGAAAAAAAAATTTTATATTATTTATTTTTATTATTATTATATTATATTGTTTATTATATCTATTTTTATTCTATTATTATTGTTATTATTATTATTATTATATTTTATTATTACTATTACTATTATTATTATAAATTTAATTTTTTTATAAAAAAATAAAATATGGTTTGTGCGTGTGAACAACAAGAATAAAAATGACAACAACGAAAAGGTGCGAAAAAAAAAAAATTTTATAAAAAATTCGAAAAGAACAAACGAATAAATTTAAATTTTAAAAAGATATTTATTTGTGTTGTGTAAAAAAAAAAAATTTATACAAAAAAAAAAAATTATATATGTATATATTAATTAAAAAAATTGAAATTAGAATATATAAATTAAATATTATAAAAAAGAAAAAGAATTTAAAAACAGGACTTAAAACAAAAAAAAATAAAAAAAAATAAAAAAAAAAAAATAAAAAAAATAAAAAAAATTTTGAAAAAAATTAACGACAATACTGGCAGTTTATGCAGTATTTATCATTTCGGTTTTAAATACCTTTAAGTGCTAAAACAATAACGAGAAAATAAAAAAATAAAAAAAAAAAAAAAAAAAAATAAAAAAAAAAAAAAAAGAAATCAAAATATACCTATAATGGATTAACTTTGGCAATATTTTTTTTTGGACTTAATTATTTCCTTTTATTAGTTCGAATTCAGATAAGCTTCTGGAAATATAATGTATTTTAAAAAATTAGTTAGCCACAATCAAATTGTTTTTTTTTTTATTTTTTTTTTTCTTCCAATTATTTTTTTATTGTTTATTAACTTTTGGGTTGTCTTTGATCAAAAAAAAAAAAAAAAAAAAAAAAAAAAAAATTAAAATATAAAGTAGAAATAAATAATGATAACAAATAAAATAATAATAAAAAATAAAAATAATAAAAAAAATTAATAAAAACAAAAATAATCTGTAAAAGAATAGTTTTTAAAAAATCAAACCAATAAAAAATTTTTTTTTTATTTTTTTAATTATTCATCTTTTTTTTTTTCAATAACTTCCCTGTCCCAAGTTTTTATTTTTTATTTTTTTTTATTCTTATTATTATTTATTATTTGTTTTTCTTTATTTTTCTTTATTGTTATATATTTTTTTCTTTATTTCTTGTTATTAATTTATTTTTTCACCATGACCGAATAAACTCCCAAATCTTGGCAGGTACTCTTGAACAAACAAAATTAATTTACAAAAAATTTTCTTTTTTTTTTAATTTTTTTTTTTTTTTATTTCATTTAAAATAATTAATTTACAAAGAATTTTCTTTTTTAATTTTTATTTTTACTTTTTTTTTTTTTATTTACTATTTCATCCAAAATATACAAGAAAAAAATGAAAATTAATTTACTAGTTATGATGAAAAAACAAAATACCCAAATAAAATTTTTTTTTTTTTTTTATATTTTTTATTTTTTTATTTTTTTTATTTTTTTTTTTTACACACCAATATTATAACAAAAAAAAATTATGGATAATAAATTAATTAATTTTATTACAATCGATAAAGAGAAATTTGAAGATGAATCTGTTGAATTTATTAAAAAAATCATTAAAGATTCAATAAGTAGTAGAGGTATTGCCACTATTGGTTTATCTGGAGGATCAACACCAAAACCAATCTACGAGAAGTTAGGTGATAACAAAGATTCATCTATTGATTGGAGCATGGTCTATTTCTTTGCAGTAGATGAAAGATATATTGATAAAAATAGTAAAGATTCAATCTATGATTTAATCAGTAAATCTATATTCAAGAATAGGGTTAGCTTGCTAGAGGATCATTTCATTACACCAAATACATCACTTCCATTGAAAGAATGCATTGAAACCTATGAAAACGATTTAAAGAGATTAGTTGAGAGATCTAATGGTTCACCAGATTTAGTTACTTTGGGTATGGGTGAAGATGGACATATTGCATCAATCTTTCCAAATGCTTCAAAATCACCACTCGATGAATCTCAAATGGTCTATCATACAACTACTGAACGTTTCGCTATCTTTGATCGTATCACTACAAACATTAACTTTTTAGCCTCATCAAAGAATAAAGTCTTCTTTATGAATGGTTCCTCAAAGAAAAAAGTATGGGATGAAATGTTTACTTCTCAAGAAAATGTAATTAGATGGCCAGCTCATAAAATAATTACATCTGGTAATACAAATGTAATTTATAGAGAATAAAAAAACATAAATTAAAATAAAAAAAAAAATATGACAATAAAATAAAATAAATTAAATTTTAATTAAAAAGAAAAAAAAAAAAAGAAAAAAGAAAAACTTGTGGTTTGATTTGATGATGAAACTAAATTTTTTTTTTTTTTTTTTTTAAAAAAAAAAACCAATTTAATCGAGATTGAGTAATGAAACCATTTGATATTTTATTTTTAGTTATTTTTTTTATTTATTTTTTTTTGTTTTTTTTTTTTGTTTTTTTTTTTTTTTTTATTTATTTTTTTTTATTTTTAATTTTTTTTGTTTTTTTATTTTTTTTGAATTTTAAAAAAGGTTTTTTTTGTTTAAAAAGTTGAAAATAATAAAATTTTTTAACTTTTTGACATTTTTTTTTACCAGTATTAGTCATTTCTCTGTTTTATCCTGTTTGATTATTATGTTTGTTTGAGAATTTGAGAGTGTTTTTTCCTTATAGTTTTTTTTTTTGCTCATATTATTAATTTTTTTTATAATAATATAACCAAATCACTCAACTTTTATTTATTTTTATTTTTTATTTTTTATTTTTTTTATTTTTTTTTTTTTTTTTTTTAAAATCCCCATCCATAGTGAAAAAATAGTATTTCCATTATTTAGAAACATTAATTAGTTATCGTATTATTATAATTAACAGTGACAATAATTTTTAAAAACTTTTTTTATATATATATTTTTTTGCATGATAAAAAAAACAATAACTTTTTTTTTTTATTTTTTTTTAAATTTTAAAGTTTTCTAAGTTTGGTAGAAAAAAAAAAAAAAAAAAAAAAAAAAAAAATTATAAGAAAATAATAAAATAAAATAAAAAATAAATAATTTTTAAAATAATAATAGTAAAATACATATAAATTTTTTTTTTTTTTTTTTTTTTTAAAAAAAAATGTCAACAAAAAGTAATTCAGGTGGCAGTATTTCAGGTAGAAGTGCAGTTTCATCATCATCAACAAAGGTATTATTAAATAATGGTAAAAGAGGTAGTGATTCTAGTAGTGTTGAATCATATGGTTCAGAGAGTGAAAATGATTTATTAAGAAAAAATTTAAGATTGGAAGAATCTGTACTCTTTTGTGAAAAATGTGATTTTAAAAATGGTGGTTCTTTTAAGTCAAACTACAACATGTTTGGTATTACACAGGCAGCCATTGTTTTTTTTGGTTCATTCTCAGTAAAGAAAAAAAGAAAAATTGTTCCATTTAAAAATATTTCAAATGTTGAATGGCTACAAGATGACAGTGTAAGAATTGAATTACCAATTGAAAAAGGAAAATTTAAATATTATCATATAAATTTTAAAAAATCTCATAAAGGTTCTCCATTTAGATTGATTGAATCAAGATGGAAATCTGCTAATATTGATGTATGTAAAAAAAAAAAAAAAAAAAAAAAAAAAAAAAAAAAATTTATTGACAAGATTTTTTATTTATTATTTTATTTTTTCTATTCATTATTATTACTATTATTATTATTATTTTCTTTCTAAAGCCTTCAAGGAAATTGTCAACTGGTGAAGAACTGTACAGAAATCCATCAACATCAAATTTAATAAAACATTTTCAAACTATTCCAAGAGATGAAAGGTTAGAGTTGTCATATAGATGTAGAATAAAAGGATCGCTTGATCAAAACTATGGTGTAATGTTTGTGACACAAACTCGTATATTATTCCTTTCAATAGATACTACATTCAAAAGTGAAGAGATCAAATTTGAAAGAGTTTTATCGATTGATGAACCATTACCAACGAAAGGAAAATTAAAGAAATCAATCTTAATAACTATAGGTAAAGGTTTAGTTTACTCCTTTTCCTCATTCGAATCTAAAGAAGAGTCATATGATCAAATTAAATATTCATGGGAAACCTTTAAAAAGATTGAACAAAATGATCAACAACAGAATAAATCCAATCATCATAGTAGCTATAACAGCAATCACCTACAAGAATTACAATTAAAAAAACAGCAACAGCAACAATTACTCCAACAACAAATACAACAACAACAACAACAAATACTACAAAATCAACAACTATTACAATTACAACAATCACAACATTTGGCCAATCCTTTATCAGGTTCAACAGGTATGCCTCCACCACCAAACTTTCAAGGGTCTCCGGATTCAAATCCATTAGGTTACTCACAAAGTGTTACAAATAAACCACAACAAACATATACATCTCCAAATTCATCATCTTCTTCAACATATGGTAGTAATGGTTCATTAGACAGCAATAGCAATGAATATGAGCTTCTACAAATTCATCATCAACAACAACCATCCTCTGAACAACAGCTAAACACCATCAATCCTAAAACAAACGTTAAGGATGAAATTGTTTTAAATGGTTTTAGTAATGTCTGTCTACCAGTGTCCCCTCAAAATGTTTATAGAAAAGTGGCAAATGAATCTTATAGTGAAAGAGCTAACAAAATTTTTAACAAAGAACCAGATGGCGTTATCAAACAAAAAATTATGAAAATTAAAAGTCGTGGTTGTTGCTTTTTCTTTTGACTCAAGTTTTATTTTATAAATTATTATTTAATTATTTTTATTAAATTTATTAAAATAATGATTATTACTGTTAATAGCAATTTAAAAATATTATTAAATAATATTATATAGATTTTTTTTTTTAAAAAAAAAAAAAAAATACATGTAATTAATATATGATTATTTTTTTTTTTTTTTTTTTTTTTTTTTTATTTTAAAAAATAAAGATTGTTTAAAAAAAAAAAAAAAAAAGAAATTGGCTTTAATTTTTAAAACATTAGCTTTTGTATTGATATATTCAAATAAAATTTTCAGGAGAATCAAGATTTCCTTTGGAATTATTTATTAAATTGTGGCACCAGACCATCGCGAATAATATTCGAAAAAAACAAAAAAAAAAAAAAACGCATGGTGGCGTATCCATTCATTGAAAATTATTAAACGAACAAATTGCTCATTTAATTTTTTTTTTTTTTTTTTTTTTTAATTAAAATTTTTTTTTTTTAATTTAATTTTTTTTTTTTATTTTTTTTATTATTCAAATTTATTACCATACACATAATAATTATTTTTTTAATTTTTTTTTTAATTTTTTTTAATTTTTTTTTTTCATATTTTTATTTATTCAATTTTTTCCAAAACTAATTTACAAAAGTTTTATAATAAATAAGTTATAAACATATAATATAAAATGGGAAGAAGTAGAAGAGGTAGTGTGTCATCAAGTGCAAGTGAAAGCGCAAGTAGTTCGAGATCTGATATGTCAAGCTCAGAGTCTGACAATGACCAATTAAAAAGACGTATGAAAATTGATGAACCAATTTTATATTGTGAAGAGTGTAAATTAAAAACTGGATCAAAGTTTAATTTACGTTATAATACATTTGGTATCACCAGTAATTCAATAGTATTTTATGGATCATTTTCTGTTAAAAAGAAGAGAAAGATTATACCATTGAAATCAATTAAAGAGGTTGAATGGTGTGAGGATGATAGTGTAAAATTAATTGTACCGAGAGAGAATAGAGATAAACCAAAAGTATATCATATTCATTTTAAAAAATCTCATAAAGGTTCACCATTTAGATTGATTGAGTCAAGATTAAATGTTTCAAAATTGGATGTATGTATTTTAAAATATGGTTAGTTTTTCCTATTTATTTTCATTTTTATTAATCAATTAAATTTTAATTAATTAGTCATCAAGCAGAATATCAACAGGTGAGGAGTTATACAAAAATCCATCAACATCAAATTTATTAAAACATTTCCAAAAATTACCAAGAGATGAAAGATTAGAACATTCTTATAGATGTCGTATCAAAGGTCAATTGGAACAAAATTATGGCGTTATGTTTATAACACAAACGCGTGTATTGTTTTTATCAATAGATACAACATTTAAAAGTGAAGAGATTAAATTAGAAAACGTTATAGATATTAGTGAATCATTACCAAAAAAAGGTAAATTAAAGAAATCAATTCTAATTGATATGGGAAAAAATCAAATATATTGTTTCTCCTCTTTCGATAATAAAGAAGAAACTTTGGATAATTTAAAAAGATCATTGGATTCATTTAAAAAACTGCAAGTTCTACAACAACAACAACAAAGAGTCCAAAAATCATCTCCTTCCTCACCATCAAATCAAACACAAACTACACCAACTCAAACTCAAACTCAAACTCAAACTCAAACTCAAACTCAAACTTCAACTCAAACCACACCAACAGTTACGTATATAACAGAAACACCATTACCACATGGTTCAAAAAATGCAACATGGACAAGTGTTAAAGTTCCGCAACCAACAACATCCTCTCCTTTAACCCCTACAACTACAAATACAACTACTAATAATAATAATAGTAATAATAATAATAATAATAATAATGTACAAACAAAACCACCAACAACACCATTATTACCAGAGAAAAAAGCTGAAAACTATGGAGATAGGGCGAGTAAACTCTTCCCAAAAGAAACTCCAACAGAATTAAGACAAAATGAAGAGATTAGAAAAAAATCCACAGTTGATAAATCAAGAAGGTGTTGTTCACTTTGGTAATAGAAATACAAAATCCAATGGTCCCAAATAATACTATAAAACAAATAAAGTTTTAAAATATAAACAAATAGTATAATTTTTTTTTTCACTTTATTAAAAATACAACTTGTTTTTTTTTTTGTTTTTTTCATGAAATATTAAAATTTACAATTATCGGATGGCTTTTTTTTTTTTAATCTAAATTTACTAGAAAAATTTAATGTTAATAGTTAAATATTAAAATTGAAAATATAAGAAATATACTTATACTTACTAACCTCATGGCTATTATTAGAAGCTTTTGCTTTTTTATTTGGTGTACTGTTTAATGATTGCGATCTCTTTTTTGGTGATATTAATTTTGAATTTGAAGAGTCATCGACTCCGTCAATAACCTCAGTTTTATGAGAAGTAAGAGGAGGTAATGAATTTAGTGTCTTTACTTTTTTAGGTGTTGAAGTAGGGGTTGTTGTGGTTGATGTGGTCGTAGTGGCAGTTGTTAACTCAATTGAATTAGGGTCACCAATATCATCAGGAATTCTTTCGCGAGTATTGGCTATTACATTTTTATCATGATGAATGAATAGATAATATCTTTCTTTTTTAGTCATAGCTTTTTGATAAATTATATGAGAGGCACGAGGAACACCTAAACCATGAATGAATGCATGGGCAATATGTTTACAAAAGCCATTGCCTTGATGACGTTTATAATAATCTTCGCAGGAACATACATTTCTTGATCCACCAATTAACACTTCATAACATAGAGTACTCTCACCTTTTACAATGAATTTCTGTTCTAAAATATTTGTATTCGCAGGGAATTTATGTAATATTTTCATACTTTTGCTTTGACCTTTATCCAACCTGTCACTAACGATTTTGTCTGGTAGTCCTCTCCATCTTAAATAACTACTTTCACCACCTCTCAATGTTTTTGCATAATTAATTTTAACAAGATTTGGAAAATCATTAACATCAGTGGTTGGCTCACAAATTTCTGTGTTTCCACCATATACTAAATTATGATAACTATCTGGCATAACTTCTAATTGTTTTTCAGTTTTATTTATTGGTTGTGGAAGTTGAGGTATATTATTATTGTTATTGTTATTATTACTATTATTATTGTTATTATTGTTATTATTACTATTATCGCTATTATTATTGGTATTGCTATTATTTGATTTTATGGGTGTTTTAGTTGGTGTCGTCTTAGATTGTATGGAGGCTGTCAATGAGGAATGTGATTTAAGTAATGGAGAATGTGGTATTGGTTTTATTGGTGTTGATGGTAATGAAGAAGATAATTGAGTTTTGTTATTACTATTATTATTATTAGTGTTATTTGGTAAATCTCCATGATTATTATCTATAATTGTTTTGGTTGTCTTTTTCGGTGTTGTAGGATAAGTATATATATCATTTTCTAAATCGATTGCTTTAATTTCATTTTTAATAATTTTATTATTACTTTCATTGCCAACAACACTATTTATATTTTTATTCTTTTCATTATTGATATTTATTTTTTCATTATCTTTAATAATTTCTGAATTATTGTTAATTGAATTATTGTTAATTCTTGTAATAATAGGTTTATAGTTTGGATTTTCTAATAATTCAAATGATAGATGGCGAAATGAAGATTTATAAGGTTGTTGTTGATCAATTGGTAATTTAGAGATTTCATTATATAATAATATATTTCTTTGTAATGATAAGCTCTCAATTAAATAACTACCCATTGTCGGGAATATCTCTACCATTAAATTAAATGATGGTTGGTTTATTAAATAGTTGCTATGACTTTCTAGTTCCTCTAAAAGCAATGAAAAGTCTTCATTTACAACATTACTATTATCCCAAAGAACTAACGATCTATTATTATCCATTTCTTTTTTTTCTTCTTTTTTTTTCTTTTTTTCTTTTTTCTTTTTCTTCTTTCTTTATACTAAAATATTATTTGTATATTGTTTTTTTTTTTTTTTCTTGTTTTGTTGCATATCGAGATATGTGGTTATTTTGTAAAAAAAAAAATAAAAAATAAAAAAAAATGTGTCAAGTTTTTTTTTTTTTTTTTTTCATTCCATAATATTTTTTATATAATATTTATTTAATTTAATTTTAATTTTAATTTTAATTTTTTTTATTGTAAATATAAACCTAATTGTTGATTACCAACCATAATAATGAATTGACCAGATTCTAAAGTGATTTTATTGTCGACACCAATAAAGGAGAATTCATAGGCATTGAGGGTAAAAGAAAGTTGTTGAGATTGGGCTGGCATGAGATCAACTTTTTGGAAGCCTCTTAACATTTTAACTTCTGGAGTAACTTGAGCCCAAAGATCAGAGAGATATAAGAGGACAGAGTCTTTACCTTGAACGTTACCATTATTAGTGACAGTGACGGTGAAGGTATAGGATTGACCTAAAACACCACTGTAATTACTAGCTTGACCAGAGATTGGGTTACAATTACTACATACAAGATTGGTATAATTGAAGACAGTGTAGGAAAGACCATCACCAAATTGGAAGAGTGGGTTTGTGACACCATTTTCACTGTATTTATGGTAGTATGGAACACCGATATCACCGGTAGTACCTGGATAAGTTAATGGGAGACGACCGGATGGATTTACATTACCCATGAGAATGTTTGCAATTGGTTTACCACCTTCACTACCTGGAAGGTAAGCCATTAAAACTGCAGCGCAGCTGTAGACGAGAGCTGGTGGTAAAATTCTTGGACGAGCTTCAACCAAGATTAAAACTACTGGTTTACCGGTGGCAACCAATTGTTCTAATAAGAGTACTTCATTTGGATCCATAGAGAGATCATAGATATCACCTGGAGTTTCTGCTTCTGGAAGTTCTCCAATTACAACAACGACAACATCTGAAGATTGAGCCAATTCAACTGCTTCATCGATACTTGTTTGATTGGTTGGTACACCAATTTCATGACCAATAGTATATTGAATATTAAAGTCATCAGTGTCGTTGGTAATCTCACGAAGACCAGTAAGAATAGAGGTACCGAATGGGAATTCACTATCCTCGTAGGCACCTTGCCAATGAACTGACCAACCTCCATTCAAATTTCTAATACTATCAGCGGATGGACCAGTTAAAAGGATATTCTTAACGGTATTTGAATTCAATGGAAGAATGTTATTTTTGTTTTGTAAGAGAGTAATTGATTCTTCAGCGGTAGCTGCAGCGGCTTCTCTGTCAGAGACTTGACCAATGGTGTCAACGATGGCAGCATTTGGATTTGGATATGGATTATCAAAGAGACCAAGAGCATATTTAAGATTTAAGATTCTTCTAACTGAAAGATCTAAACGTGATTCTGGAACTGTACCAGCTGCAACCATTTCAGCGAGGATCACTGGGAAAGAAAGATCCAATGGAACCATAGACATATCGATACCAGCGTCTAATGCTTGCATGATAGCCTCTTCAGCGGAACCAGCGGTATGATGGAAGTATACGAGTTTTTCAATATCTTGCCAATCGGTGACGGCAACACCTTCGAATTGTAATTCACCTCTGAGGACCTCAGTGAGATATTTATAACTGGTATGCATTGGAACACCATTTACTTCACCAGAGTTAATCATAATTGTACCGGCACCAGCACCAGTGATGGCTTCAGCGAAACTTGGTAAAAAGTAACGTCTTAACATTCTTTCTGGAATCCAAGCGGCAGTTCTATCTTTACCGGAGGTTGGGTCAGAATAACCGAAATAATGTTTAGCTGTACAAACTGCAGATGGAGCATTGATTGGAGTATCGAATGAATTATTACCACCTTGGAAACCTCTAACGGCAGCAGCACCCATCATTGAAGCAACGTATGGATCTTCACCAAAAGTTTCATAGATACGAGCCCATAATGGTTGAACACCAATACCTAAAACTGGTGCAAATACCCAAGGGATACCAACGGCAACTGTATCTTTTGAGGTGATTTGAGCGGCTGTGGTTGCATGTTCAGTGTTAAAAGTGGCTGCTAAACCAGTGTTATGTGGGAATAAAGTTGCTTTGTGAACATAGTTTGCGCCATGAACTGAATCTAAACCATAGATCATTGGAATCTTATTTGGACTACCTTCCATAACAATGTTTTGAATTGTATTGATCATATCTAACCAAACACTGCTATTAATATGATGAATATCACCTGCCAATCCACCTGATACTGGTGAATTTAAATAGGATCCAATATAATAAGTTTTAGCGTAATATGCTAATGTTGTTTCATTAATTGTAATTGTATTTGGTGATGTTAATGTTGTAATATCCAACTAATATAATAAATAAATAAAGAAATAATAATGTTAAATATTAATATATATATATATATATTGATATTAATCTTTTTTTTTTAAAAAAAGATAAAATAAAAATAAACATACTTGAGTCATTTGACCAATTTTTTCAGCAATTGACATTTTTGACATTAAATTATCAACAAAAGTATCTCTGGCAGACATAAAATTAATATTTTCTTGATTTAATTTTTTCTTTGGGTAAATTTGGCTATACTCTAATTTGAGTTCTCTTTTGTTTCCAAAAGTACGTGGCTTTTCAATGACTTCGGCTTCTTCGCCTCCAACAATGCTTACTCTAATTGAGCTACCATATGTTGAACTTATTAATATATTTACTATCAATAATGATAGTAAAAATAAACTTTTGATAGTTTTCATCTTTTTTTATATATATATATAAAATTGAATTTAATTAAATATTCTTTTTTCACCAATATTTAAAAAAATTTATAAATTATAAAAAAAAAAAAAAAAAAAAAAATAAAGTATTAAAAATTTTTGTATTTTTATAGTAGTATTATTATTATTATTATTATTTATTATTAAAATATGATAATGGAAAAAAAAAAAAGTTAGTTCAATATTTATATATGGAAATTTGGAATTGGTTTTTTTTTTTTTTTTCAAAAAAAAAAAATAAATAATAAAAATAAAACAAAATCAAATCAATTTAAAATGACAATAAAAATTTATTAATATAATAAAATTATTAATAAAATAACCACCATAATAATAATAAGCAAATATTATCAATTATTGATTAATGGTGTTAGTGGTAACCTCTTTACGATTCTTTTTCTTTTATGTTTGAATACAACCCAAAAAAAAAAAAAAAAAAAAAAAAAATATAAAAATAATAAAAAACAATGTAATTGGCAATTCTATTAACGCCAATTACCATTTTCTTTTTCTATTTTTTTTTTATTGTAATTAAAGTACATATACTTAAATGTGGTGTTTTTAAAAAAAAAAAAAAAAAAAAAAAAATCTTTACTATAAATGGGTAATTTCATAATATATTGGGTGGGTTTGTGTGAACGAGTGTGTGATTTTGTAATTGAAAATCTATATTTTTTTTATTTTTATTTTTATTTTTTTTATTTTTATTTTCGTTTATTTTAAAAAAAAAATTTATTGAAACAAAGACAACAATAAAAACAACAACAATAAATCCAATTTTGGTAAAATGTTTCCCAAGTACTTATATAAATTGTCAGTTTTTTTTTTTTTTTTTTTGTTTTTGTTTTTTATGATTCTAATAAGGGTGGTATGGTTATAATTATTATAATTATTTGTACAAATATATGCCACTACCATTTTTTTTAAAAAAAATTACCTTTTATATATAAAATATTATTTTTTCTATTTTTTTTTTTTTTTTTTTTTTTTTTTTTTTTATTTTTAATATGTCGGTAATAAATTAAATTATAATACAAATAAATAAATTGAGCTTTGATTTATAGGTTTTATTAAACAAACTAACTAAAATTTTAATAAATTTTTTATTTTTATATTAAAAATTTTATGAAAATTAAAATATAAATTGAAAAAAATAAAAAAAAAACTATAAACCTACAAAATATCCATTAACTATAAATCAATCAATCAAATTAAAAGAAAAAAATGGAAAATTTTTGAAAATAAAAAAATATAAAAAATATAAAAAATAAAAAAAGAAAAAATTAACTAAAAAGAGATAGACGTCGTTATTTTTATTTAATTTTATTTATTTTCACATACCATTGAGATGATGGTTTTGAAAAAAAAAAAAAAAAATAAAATAAAAATTGAAAAAAAAAAAGAAAAAAAATCAAAAAAAAAAAAAAATCAAAAAAAAATCTTTATTTTTTCAAGAGGTGCACCGACATTGCATAACATTTAATTTGACGTTTTTTTTGTTCTATGTTATCAAATTACGACCAGTGTTACAAAGGGTCAAATTTAAATGGAATTGAATTATTTTCAATTGAAAATATACCAAAAAAAAAAAAAAAACCTTCCAAATGAAAAATAATGAATTGTCAAAAAAAGATTCAATAATTAAATAAATTAATTATTTATTTTATAGGATGATCGAATATATTGTTTTTTAATGTTTTTTTTCCAAGTTATTTTTTGTCCTTTTTTTTTTTTTTTTAAAGATTTCACTATTATTTACTTTTTTTTTTTATTAAATTTTCTTATTATTTCATTTTTATTTTATTTTTTTTTTTATTTTTATTTTTTTTTTTGTTATTTTAATTTATTTGCCATTGTTGGTTTTTTTTTTGTTTGTTTTAAAATAATAATAATAATCATTTATTATTATTATTATTATTATTATTATTATTATTATTATTATTATTATTATTATTATTATTATTATTATTATTATTATTATTATTATTATTATTATTATTATTATTATTATTATTATTATTATTATTATTATTTCTTTTGTTGTTTTAATTTGTCGAGTTCTTTTTTGGCATCTTCTCTTGCATTGTTTGAAACAGAAGTGGTTGGTGGTGAGGCTAATGAGGATTTCATATCTTTTCTTGATGAGGTCTTATCTTTTGAAATTAAGCTTGTAAAGAAGTTTGCCAATGCTGCTCTTTCTGCACTTGGTGAAGCTGCAACTGGATTGCCTGATGATGATTTAATATCCTATTTTAAAAAATTAAAGAGATAATAGTATTTCATTAGTTATAAAATTGAAATTAAAAAATAAAAAACCTGTTTGTAAAGATTTTAAAAAAAACACATACACCAATTGGTTTATCAGTTGGTTGTAATGGTGTGTTAATTGATGGAGTTGATGTTGTATTATTAGAAGATTGTGATAATGGTGATGGAGTTGAAGGAGAGTTGAGAGTCGATTGATCATCATTATCCAATTGAGATTTAATTTTACCCAAGAAATCTTGATCGTCATCACAAACTATGCTATTAGTTTGAGTTTGTTCTCTTCTTTTAATGATTGATGGTTTCTTTACAATGTTTTCATATGGTTCATCAGTATCTTTACACACCTTTTGATTCTCAAAATCTACTTTAATCTTTGCTAATGTATCCCAACCAGCTGGCACAAATATTTGATCCTTTTCAATCAATTGTGTTTTTGATTTCAATTCGAATCCAAATAAAATATTTTCGATATATTCTAATGTGACATCACAATTAATTTCTTTTCTTGCTGATGTATAAATTAAACCAGCACCATCTGCATTGTTTTTTTTTTTTTAAAAAAAATAATAATGATAGTTAATAAATGTATTGCTACAACTATTACTTTAATGTTGGAGAAAAATCAAAAAAAAAACATACATTGTAAACAAATTCTTCTCAAATATTGTTGAATATAATCGAATAGTTCATCTTTATAATCAAAATCCTTTTCAAGCATAACGACTGAGTCACTTTTACAACAAACAACTAAAATTGGTACACCTAAATTATTGATTAAAATGTTTTCACTTAATGGTGGTAATACACTTGCGTCCTCTGCTGATGAAATATTAACTTTCTTTTTCTTTTTTTTCTGTACATTATTATTGGTTTGTATTTTATCTGTGGTTGGTGATGTTTTGTTTGTATTATTATTAGTAGTATTGCTATTATCTATATTTGATGCGGTTGGTTCCTCATACTCATGCCATTTAATTGATAATTTATCCTGTAAATTTTTAAATCCATTCTTGTCATCTTTAAAAATTGATTTAATATGTTCTTCTAAAATACCTAACCATTTCTATAAAATAAAAACATATATAGTAGTAATGATGATAACCATTAGTTTTATGTAGGCAAAGTGTATTTATGATAATGAAAGAATGGTTCTATGTGAATAATTATTAATGTATGAAAATTGAATCGAGTTTGATTTGATGATTACCTTTAATGACTCAACTAAATTCCATGGTTGAGAAAAATCTAAAGTTATAATGACCATACAATTTTTTATATTTTCTTTATTGATTGAGAATTTTAAGAGATCATTTTGAGATGCTTCACCTTCTAAAGACCAATAATTGATTCTACCAACTGGATCCTCTGAAGTATCATCCTCATATATTTCTGAAAATGTATAACTTAAGGCAATACTCTTTAATGACTCTACATCTAAAATTGTATCAAACTTTGATAACAATAAAGATTTACCAGATGTTGGATCTCCTAAAATTGCAACATCTCTATTTTCAAAATAATTGTTTTTATTTGATGATTCTCTTAAAATTTGACCCCAAATATCCTCTTCTTGTTGTTCTACCATTTTTATTAAAATTTTTTTTTTTCCAGATTTTAAAAAAAATAAAATAAACAAATAATAGTTTTTTTTCTTTTTTTTTTTCTTAAAAAAAAATACACCGCTCACACTAATTAAAAATAGGCAGAGCTATTATATGATATATGTATATATAAAAAAAAAAAAAAAAAAGCGCTGTGAGTTCAACAAAATTAAAAAAAAAAAATTAAAAAATTAAAAAAAAAAAAAAAATTAAAAATTAAAAAAAAATAATTTTTTTTTTTAAAAAAAAATATTTTGGTGATGAATTCAAATAAAAAAATCTTTAAAAAAAATAAATAAAATAAAATAAAAAAATAATTATGGTTAAAACAAAACAAAAAAAAAAAAAAAAATGATATTTTTTTAATTTATATTTTTAACTTTTTTTTTTATTTTTATTTCAATTTAAGAAATTTAATTTATTTTGAAGATTTTTTATTATTTTTTGGTTTTGAATTTGGAGCTGAAGAGTCGGCAGCAGCAGATGATGAAGTTGGATTGGCTTTGGTGGTAGTTGATTTATTAGTGGTAGCGGCGGATGATGCAGTTGCTGATGATTTTGAAGTTGTTGCTTTAGTTGGAGTTGGGGTTGGAGTTGATTTTGCCATTGTTATTTTTGATTTTGTAGCAGTAGTAGTGGTATTATTATTGGATTGAGTTGGTTTTGATTTTTTTGATTGAGATTTCTTTGGTTTACCATTAATATAATTTAATAATTCAGAGACACTACCATTTTCAAGGGAAGGTGGCATTGAAGAGACACGTGGTTGTGATTTTTTGAATTGATCAACTTTCTCTTTTTGTAATCTAGCCAATTCATCTTGTTCAGCTTTCATTGCTTGGTGTTGTTTGAAAAGTTTAATTTGGTTGGCAGTTTGGCTGAGACCAGTGTAAAATTCGAGTGATTCTTTAGTACGTGGGTGAGCTTCACCTAATTCTTTCTCTAAGATATCAGTTGATTTCTTTTGGTAGATGATAGAATCATCAAAGTTGGTTGAACGAGCACAAACGATAGCCATCTTATGATAAGTTGAAGAGCACATGAGATGATCTGGAGTGAAGAGGAATTCTTGATGTTTCAAAGTTTGTTTTAAGAATTCCAAAGCCAAATCGAAACGTTCAGTATCTTCGAGGATGGCAGCAATGGCAGTGTAAATTGATGAACGTTCTGGATTGTATTCACCACCCAATAGATCGGTTAAGTATAGTACATGTTTCATGTAACCAATTGATTCATTGAAACGACCTGAACGTTGACAGAAAACTGCCAATGTAGTATAAGCTTGAACGGTTTCATGATGATCAAGACCTGATGTTTTCTCAGTGATTACTAAAGCGTTCTTTTGATATTCAATAGCTAAATCGTGTTGTTCATTTTGGAAAGCCAACATTGCTAAATGAGTGAAACAATTACCAGCATCTGGATGAATTGGACCATGAACTTGATGATAGATTGCTAAAGCCTCACCGAGGAATTCAGTGGCTAAATCGAATTTTCTTTGATTAAAGAATGATTTACCAGCCTCAAGGAGATCTAAACCATCGGTTGATCTTGGATTGACATGTTTAACAATTGGGAATAAATCAACGATATCCTCTGGTGAGAATGGAGCATCTGTGGTGAAGTTATAATCTTTAGCCAAAATTTGGATACCCATTTTAAGACAAATACAACGTAATACGATTAAACGTGATTCCATTGGGACAGAGTGAGTTGGAATTTCAAAGTCAAATTTAGATGTAACCAATTCTGAAATTTCACTCCAAAGTTTACCTTGAGTCAATTCATTGATGGCTGAAGATTTAATTTGTTTAGCTTTTTTAGTTTTTTCATCTTGAGAGACTGAACCAGTTTCAGTACCGAGGAAACAATTTAAAAAGTGTGAAATTGCAAATGCCATATCAGAGGCATTGGTTGAACGTAACAATTTATTGAAACAATGTTTGGCAGCTCTACTAACCATTTCATTAAAGAGAAGGTCTTGAATGAATGGAACATTGGCAGATTCATTCTTGGCGATGAAACCTAAATAACGCATATTGATACCACGTAAATGCATGACTTGAGTGAGTGTTTGACCATCGACTGGTGCAACATTGAAAAGCATTAAATCTTCAATAAGTCTTGGGATGAGAATGCCCTTTAAGAATGCACCAACAGCCTTTAATTCAGTGATAGCTTTTTGTTGCTCCTCTTCACTACCTCCTAATTTAACTTTGGAGAAAAGATTTGGATCAAATGAGATCATTGGTGATTGAGATAAATCTTCCTCTGTCAATTGAACATCTTCATCTTTGGCGGTGGCAGTTGGTGGATCAATACCTTCTTTCTTTTGTCTCTCCTCTTTTTCCTTAAGTTTTTGTTGTTTCTTTTGTGTTAACCAAGTTACTTTGAAATATTCAGTGTAGGTTGCAATTGCTTCTGGTCTAAGAATAGCCAATTGATCTTTAGCTTCTAAATAATTTGGATCACGTGGAGTTGCTTTGATTAAATCTAAAATATAACGACGGCCATCAATACCAACAATACCTTTTGACTCAAAAGAAGTGCAAACTGATACCTCTTTTTTATCATCCTCAGAGATAACTTTACTCTCTGATAAATGAAGTAATGAAGCTGCTTGAAGTAATCTTGAATGGAATTCTGGGTCAGCTTTAATTGATTTTGTTGATTTTTCTTCTTCACCAGTAGTAGTAGTAGAGTTTTCTTCTCCTTCTAATTCTTCAGTAGTTGAAGGTGAATCCATTGAACCATAATAAATCTTTGAAGTTTTTTCAGTGGTTAAAATACCTGGAATTAAAGATTGAGCAATAATTCTTTGACCTTTATAATCGACGATAGCAGTGCCCAATGTGTAAAGACCTTCAATATCAGCCAAATTATATAAACGAATACCTTTAAGATCATTATTTGCAGAGGTACGAGCACCAGAATCACCACCACATTCAGTGAAAGAATCACGAGTATCCAAAGCGTAGGAGAAGAAGATATTGTTGTAGAGGAACATATGACTTCTTTCATTTTCTGTTGGATTAATTGGGAGTATAGCTTTATCTACTATAACTTGAGCACCACGAATAGCACATTCAACAAACTCAGAGTTTACCTTACTGATAGCACGATCTCTAATGATACGTTCTTGAACGGTTGATTTTGGTAATTCTTTTGGAGCTTGAATCTCTTCATTCCAATCACGTGGATTACCACGTAATTCTACATCTTGAACACTAACAAAAGTATCGGCACCTTTGTTGATATCGTAACGATTGGTCTTTGAAGATGATACCCAATTGTGTACTGGTAAAACACCTGGAAGCATATCAAATGGATGATTACGACCAATATTTGAGAGGATTTGATTTAAACCACGACGGAATAATCTAGAGACTTGAGTTAATAATTGATGTAAACTATGATTGATGGTAGCTTTTGGTGAAACGGCTGGATTAAAAGTGGAATTGCTTGATTGATTAATGAAAAAACCTTGAGTAGATGCTGTGACACAAATGGTGCTACCTTCCAATAATGTAACGTCCAAATAGAAGAGATCACCAAATAATTTTCTATAACCTGGTACTGGTGACCAACCGCTATAAATCATAGATTTAACGCATTGAACTGGTGCAATTGGACTCTCTGGATAATAATTACTTAACATTGGTTTCTCAATACCTTTAATCTCTGTCATTCTTTCTTTTCTTTCTTTTTGTTGTGGTGTTAATTTCTCTTCTGTTTCATTTGCTTTTGATGGTGATTCTTCACTACCTTTTTTATTATTACCTTTTTTATTATGTTTATTATTATTTTTTTTATTTTGTTGTTGTTGTTCCAATTCTTTTTCTTCTTGTTGTTCACCATTTTCTAATTTTTGTTTTTGTTCTTCCAATTCTTTTTGTTGTTGTTCTTCAGTGAGAATATTTGATTTCTCTGGGAATGTAAAACTTGAGAATAAACTTGGATTGTTCATATTGGCAAATTCTGTTAATCCTGTATTCATAATATCTCTTAATCTTTTAACATGTAATTTTGCTGATCTTTCATTATAATCGATTGGTACCATCTCTAAGGTAACACCTTCAACGAGACCTTCAATACTGCTAAGTTCTGAAAATTCTGGAATGGTTTTACCATTCAAACGAAATTCGTATGATGAATATAAACATGTTTCTGAGGTTTCATATAAAAAAGTTTGAATATCCATTAATGTATCTGTTGGTTGAACTTGAATTTTAATGGTACCAATTTCAACTGGTGTTTTAATTGAAATTTGGAATGATTGTGAAACTTTATTTTTTAAAAATAAAAATTAATTAATAAATACATTTATATTAAATTCATTTATTAAATTTCAATATATTTTTTTTTTTTTTTTTTTTTTTTTTTTAATATATGTATATTTGCAAATCTAATAATTATGAGATAAATCTTTTTATTTACCTTGTTCATTTTCTTGTTCATTTTCTTGTTCAATTTCTTGTTCAACTTGTTCACCAGTAACAACAGTTTCCTTTTCGTTGTATTCTTCAACGGTTGGAGTATCAATGGTTTCTGACATTTTTAATTTATATTATATATTATTTTACTCTTTTTTTTATTATATTATTTAATTTCTTTTATTATTATGATTATTATAATTTCTTAATTCTCTGTTTCTTATTCAGTAAAAAATTGAAATGAATTAAAAATTAAGTTAAAAGAAAAAAAAAAATAAACTTTTTTTGAAAAAAAAAAAAAAATAAATGAATTTATATAAATATATTTAAATAAACGCTCGGTTGAAGAAAGGAAAAAAAAAAAAAAAAAAAAAAAAAACGAAACTGATAGTTTCACCAGAAAAATGCAAAAAAAAAAAAAAAAAAAATAAAAAAAATAAAAAAATAATTTTAAATATTTTTAATTTCGTAATTATAACGATGATGTTTGGTTTGTTTGGTTTAAAACAAAAAAAAAAAAAATAAAAAAAATAAAAAAAATAAAAAAATAAAATGAAAATGAAAATGAAAATGAAAATAAATAAAAAAAAAACTTAATTATTAGTTAATGTATTTTTTTTTAATATTTTTTTTGTAATTTAAGAAATTATACAATATTTTTACAAAGTTTTTTATTTTTCTTTTTCTTTCCTTCTCTCGAAATTTTATATACAATTTTAAAGATGTGGTTGAGATGAGGGTACAGATGTGTGTATGGAAGTTGTTATTTCATTCACTTTTTGATTTAAAGGTTCAATTTGTTGTAAACTATTTTGTAAAAATTTAACTTGATTCATTAACTCTTGTGATAATTGTTGCATTTGTTTAATCATCTTTTTTTTTTTTTTTTTTTTAATATTAATAAAAATTTATATAAAAATTTAAATTATAAAATAATAAGATAATAAAATAATACCTCATCAGTTTGTGAAATATTTCCTTCATGTGCAGCAAATGATTTTGAAATTATTGACATATTTTCATGAAGGTTTGAATTTTTAACTAATGATTTCACTGTTTTTCCTAAATCATTAACTATATTTTCACCCAATTCTGTTAAATCCTTTTTCTTTAATAAAGCAGGATCATTTGTATTGGGTTTTGGTTTAAATGGTATAACTAATTGACTCATTACAATAAACTTATTATTGAAACATATGTGAAATTAAAATAAAAAAAAATATAAAAAAAAATATAAAAAAAATATAAAAAAATTTTAATTTTAAAAAAAAAAAAAAAAAAAAAAAAAATTAAAATTTTTTTATATTTTTTATTTAATTATTTTCAATTATCGTTTTTCCTCAACAAAACGAGAGGATGTCAAACTTTAGTAATAATAGTAATAAATGTGAAAATAAAAACTATTATGAAATTTTAAAGGTTTCAATTGATGCTGATATTGAGGAAATTAAAAAATCCTATAGAAAATTAGCTTTATTATATCATCCTGATAAATTAAATAAAGATTTAAATGATAATAATATCGATAATCTTTCAAATCGTATCGATAATAATAATAATAATAATAATAATAATAATAATAATAATAATAATAGTAATATTAATAATAATAATAATAATAATAGTAATAATTCCAAAATTTTTAATGATATTCAAATAGCTTGGGAGACTTTAAAAGATGATTTATTAAGAAAACAATATGACTC
The DNA here is from genome assembly GCA_036169595.1 of Dictyostelium firmibasis. Taxonomy (NCBI): domain Eukaryota; phylum Evosea; class Eumycetozoa; order Dictyosteliales; family Dictyosteliaceae; genus Dictyostelium; species Dictyostelium firmibasis. The sequence continues at coordinate 1,264,568 of CM069765.1, read as the reverse complement.
ATCATTGTTAGGTAAAATTTTCACTCTAAATAACATCATCAATTAAAAGTAATAAGAAATCTAATAAGTTTATTTTTAAAATATTTATAGAAAAAAAAAGACAAAAATATTCAGTTTCAGATGAAATCGATTTAGATGATATGGAATATATTGAAGAAGATTGTGAATATACATATCCATGTAGATGTGGTGACAGTTATATTATTACAGAAGATCAATTATCTGAAGGAAATGATGTAGTTTGTTGTTCTGGTTGTTCTTTGTCAATAAAAGTAATTTATCAAATGGAATGATAATAATAATAAATAATAAACCAAAATAAGAAAACGAAAAAATTATTCGAACCCGCCATTTTTTTTTTTTTTTTTTTTTTTTTTTTTTATTAATTTTTTATTTTTTTTTTTATTTTTTTTATTTTTTTAATATATTTTTTTTTTTATAATTATTATTTTTTTTATATTTTTTTTTTATAAAACAATTTCATTTATATTAAATAGTAATAAAAAGGTGAACTTTGATTTTTTTTATCTGTTATTAGTTTTTTCATTCCATACACCATTATTTTTATTTTTTTTTTTTGAATTTTTTAATTTTGAAAAAAAAAAAAATTTAAATTTTTTCATTATTTGTTCTCCCAAAAAAAAACAACTTCACACAGTTTGTTTTGGGCATATTATTAGAAAACTAATTTTAATAATAAATAATAGACTCTATTAATAAATAAATAAATTTTGTGAATAAAAAAAAAAAAAAAAAAAAAAGAACAAAGAATCGAAAAAAAAAATCAAAAAAAAAAAAAATCAAAAAAAAAAAAAATCAAATAAATATGGATGCAACAGCAAAAAAGGACAAGAAAGAAGTGAGTGGCACAAATGGCAAAACTTCACCAAATACAACAACAACTACTACTACCACTACATCATCATCATTAACAGCAGTAGGAAAAAGAAATGACAGTCCAACAGTTTCATCCAGTGGAAATCAATCACCAAAATCGATGGAAAATGAAGAGGATGAAGTTATGGAAGAAGAAGAAGAAGAGGACGATACAAATGGAAACGAAAATGGTGATGATGAAGATCCACATCCATTCTTTGATGACGATGAAGTTGAAGAGGAGGATAATGATGATTCAACCATTCAAAATGGTATCAATAGAAAAGATGAGACAGAGGAAGCAAGAAAAGAGAGATTAGAATCAATTAGATTGGAAAAAGAAAGATTAAAACAAATTAGAGAACAACAACGTAAACAATTACAAGAACTTGAAAAAAACCAAAGACAACAATTACAAGAGGATAAAGAGAAATCGGCAAGTGCAAGATTAAAATATTTATTGGAAAGAACTGAAATTTTTACACATTTCGTTTCAAATAGTAATAATAGTACAAAAAAAACAAAAACAAAATCACCAGTTTTATCATCAAATAATAGTAGTAGTAATAATATAGTTTCAAGTACTCCAACTAAAAGAGGTCATATCACAGAGGAGGCAGAGGATGAAGCAATTATGAATGAAACAATGGAAGAGGAGGAACCACACTCTTTCAACTTTTTTACATCAAGTCCACCATGTATGTTTTGATTATTGTTATTTTTTATTTTATTATTTTGTTAATATTTTTATTATAAATTTTCATATAGATATTAAATCAGGCACAATGAGAGATTATCAAGTTTATGGTTTAAATTGGTTGATTCAATTATATGAAAGAGGTATTAATGGTATTTTAGCTGATGAAATGGGTTTAGGTAAAACATTACAAACAATTTCACTTTTGGGATATTTATCAGAATATAAAGGTATTAGAGGTCCACATTTAATTATTGCACCAAAATCAACACTTTCAGGTTGGTCAAAAGAATTTGCAAAATGGTGTCCATTTTTACGTGTTGTTAGATTTCATGGCAGTAAAGAAGAAAGAGTAATTATATATTATTGATTGATTTTTTTTATTTTTTTTACTAATTTCCTTTTTTTTTTTAATTCTTTCAAATATTTGTAGGAGGAAATTAAAAAGAATCAATTAATTTTTAAGAAATTTGATGTTTGTATAACTACATATGAGGTTGCAATTAGAGAGAAATCAACATTTAAAAAGTTTAGTTGGAGATATATTATCATTGATGAAGCACATCGTATTAAAAATGAAAATTCAGTACTTTCAAAAGGTGTTAGAATGTTTAATAGTCAATTTAGATTATTAATAACTGGTACTCCATTACAAGTAAATATAATTTTTTAATTTTAGATTTTAGATTTTAGATTTTAGATTTTGGATTTGGATTGATTTTTTTTAAATAATAATTATTAACATTTTTTATTTATTTATTTTAGAATAATTTACATGAATTATGGTCATTATTAAACTTTTTATTACCAGATGTATTTTCATCATCAGAAGATTTTGATAAATGGTTTGATTTAGCAAATACAGAGAATCAACAAGAGGTTATTGATAAATTACATAAGGTATTGAGACCATTTTTATTGAGAAGAATTAAAACCGAAGTAGAGAAATCATTACCACCAAAGAAAGAGATTAAATTATTTGTTGGTTTATCAACGATGCAAAAGGAATGGTATAAGAGATTACTTTCAAAGGATTTGGATGCTGTAGTTGTTGGTGCCAAAGGTAATACAGGTCGTGTTAGATTATTGAATATTTGTATGCAATTGAGAAAAGCATGCAATCATCCATACCTTTTCGATGGTGCAGAAGAGGAACCCTATACAACTGGTGAACATTTAATTGATAATAGTGGAAAGATGGCATTATTGGATAAACTATTGAAAAAGTTGAAAGAGAGAGGATCAAGAGTTCTAATCTTTTCACAGATGTCTCGTATGTTGGATATCTTGGAGGATTATATGTTATATCGTGGTTATAAGTATGCAAGAATCGATGGTTCAACTGAATCACTCGTTAGAGAGAATTCAATTGAAAACTACAATGCACCTGGCTCAGAGTTATTTGCATTCCTTCTTACAACAAGAGCAGGTGGTCTTGGTATCACTTTGAATACAGCCGATATCGTTATCTTGTTTGATAGTGATTGGAATCCACAAATGGATCTTCAAGCACAAGATCGTGCTCATCGTATTGGTCAAACTAAACCTGTTACAGTTTATCGTTTTGTGACAGAGAATTCAATGGAGGAAAAAATGGTAGAAAAGGCAGAGATGAAACTTCAATTGGATGCATTGGTCATTCAACAAGGTCGTCTCGTCGAGGCAAATAAAAATGCAAAACCTGAAGAGCTCTTGGCAATGCTTAGATTTGGTGCCGATGATATCTTTAAGAGTAAATCATCAACTATCACCGATGAGGATATCGATTCCATCCTCAAAAAAGGCGAGGAGAAAACTGAACAACTCAATAGCAAAGTTAAGGATTTGGCAGCAAATCCACTAAAATTCCAATCCGATGGTAATCTCTACATGTTTGATGGTGTGAACTATAAGAATACTCATGCAAGCTCAGGTTATTGGGCAGAGACATTGAAACGTGAGAGAAAAACAGTTGCTGGTACAGTGGCAGAAGAAGAAGCCGTTCCTCCAAAACCAGTGATAAAGAGAGAAAGACGTTTCAATAAACCAAAGCAAACTCCAATCTACGATTTCCAATTCTATTCATCAAGATTAACACAACTCTACGAGAAAGAGAATGAGGCTTACAATAAAAAGGTAGAGTGGTACGATCAAAAGGATAAAGGTGAGCTCCCAGAGGAAGAGGAGGAACCAGACTTTGGTGATCTCTCAAAGGAGGAACAGGATCTCAAGGAGAAATTAATTAAAACTGGTGGTTTCGGTGATTGGTCAAAAACTGATTTCCGTACTTTTATTCGTGGTTGTGAATTATATGGTCGTAAAGCTTATCAAAGTATCGCTGAAGAGGTTCAAACTAAAACTGAGAAAGAGGTTCAACAATATTCTCAAGCTTTTTGGAGGAAACATTCAGAGGTTGCTGATCATGAAAAATTGATTGCACGTATTGAAAAGGGTGAGGAGAGAATCATGAAATATAAGGAAACTCAAGACTCGTTGAATTATAAGATTAACAAATATAAAAATCCTTGGGTCCAATTAAAGATTCAATATGGTTTGAAGAAGAATAAAAACTATAACGATGAAGAGGATATATTTTTGGTTTGTATGTGCCATCGTTTAGGGTATGGTGCATTTGAAGAATTGAAAGAGGAGATTAGAAAATCACCACAATTCCGTTTCGATTGGTTCATTCAAACTCGTACATGTCAAGAGTTGAAAGCACGTGTCGATCAGTTACTCAAGTATATCATCAAAGAACATCAAGAGGAAATGGAAGCTGCAAGAGAAGCAGAGAAAAGAAAGAAAGAAAAAGAGAAGTTAAAATTAGCTGCTGCCTCTGGTGCCGCCTCTAAAAAGACTGACTCTCCAAATAAAACACTTGGTAAGAGAAAAGATGTTCCACCACCTTCAAAACCACCCGCCAAACCATCTAAAGCTTCCGCTAAATCAAAACCTGGTCCAAAATCAAAAGCTGCAACCACAAAACCCGCCACCAATGGTAGAGGTAAAAAGAAACCTGTTGAGGAAGAAGAACCAATGGAGGAGGAGGAAGAGGAAGAAGAAGAAGAAAACGATGAAGAGGAAGAAGTTAAAGTTCCGCTCAAAAAGAGACAAGTAAAATAAATAAATTAAAAACAAATAAATAAAATCTTAAAAAAATTCAAATCTTAATAATTAAAAAAAACTTATCATTTTATTTTTGTTAACTAAAAAATTTATTTTAAAACCTTTCTATTTGTGAGGTTTTTTATTTTTATAGGTTAAAAGGCCATTTTAATCTATTACTAATTCCATAGATAGAATCAAGCTTACTTCTTTTAAAATAGAAATTAGTATAAAAGGACTCAATTTTCAATTCAAAAAATTCATTATATTCCAATTTTCATTCAAATAATTATTTATTTTATGACAATATTTATTATTATTAGTATCTCAATATATTACCTTATCTTTTGAGATAATTATTTAAGTACATTAGGTTTTCATACCTTGGTTCAAAGTACTATTATTTAATATAATCATTTGATTTTTAAACTATCCCATAAAGGTGACGAAGCATAAATTTAGTTGCATTACCCAATTTTATCAACAAAACGTTTCGATAGCTCAGTGGAAGAGCAAGCGACTGCAAATCGTTAGGTCGCCAGTTCAATCCTGGTTCGGAACTTCTTTTTTGGACTCCAACTCCAACTCCAACTCATGGTCAGGGGTTCGACCCCCTACGATAACATAATTGTACAATTACTTCCAATTCCACCAAATTTTCTTTGCCTTTCCACAACTTGCCCCAATATATTTCGAAATCTACTCAACAACCCCTTCTGCATTAAAAAACCCCCTTCTTCCCGCTAAAAACCTCAAAAACATTAAATCATAAATTGCAAAAAAGTTCCAAATCCACCTCCAATATACTCCCTCTTATTATAAAACTATATCTATATAATACGCAAATATTAACTTTATTAAATAAAAACTTATCTCACGTTTTAAAAAAAAACACGAAAACATATCACCATAGGACCACATTTTCTTATTTTGCAAGGTACCTAAAAACGCACTCAATATTGAAAGTTTAGAAAATGTAAGTGATTAATATTTTCTATTTTAAAATTTTTCTTCGCTAATATATTTTTTCATTTTCTCAGTTGCTGATTCACACTATTGTATCGGAGAAAATGAAAAAATATAAATAAGGTTAATATAATATAAAAAATCTACTAAATAAACTTTAACTAAGGTCAAACAACAATCATTAATATTTAAAAAAAAAAAATTAATTGTTAACTAAAAGAAAATTTCAACAACAACTAATATCTTTTAAAACTTCTTACTCTATGAATCCAATTCCATTACATATCAACATTGAGGCCAACTTTTTTTTCTGAAAAAAAAACGACAATAATAACAAAATTATAAAAAAGTTGAAATACACAATTAATTACCAAATATATTATTTTAAAAAGTAAACAATTTCGATTAATTTATACTACGGATTGAATTTCAATCTTATTATAATTAAAAAACCAAAAAAATTAATTATTATTATTAACTCATGGCCTTTTTTATTTAAGTAAATTAAGTTTACTCATCAAAACTATCCTTTTTTTTAATTAATAAAAAAATCAATATTTTTTATCTTAGAAATGAGAATTCTTTTGAAAAAAAGAGAACAAATGAAATTATTTTTAATTTATTTATTTATTTTTTTATTCTCGATCATAAATCAATTCTATTTAAATTATCTAGATATAATATGATTTCAAGAAATTAATTAAAAGATAAAATAGGGTTTCGATAGTTAAAATTTTTAAATTGTTTTATTTTATTTATTTTTTTGATTATTATTTTAAAAAAAAAAAACATTTAAATTACCATTTTTTATATATAACATTATTTTATTATTTTTATTAATTAATAGATAATCACCTTTTCTAAAAAAATAATTACTACAATAATATGAATAATGATATAAATCTAATCAAAGAAATTATTCTTTTTTATTATTTTTTTTAAATTTTTATTTGTTTTTTTTTTTTTTTAAAAATAGTTTTCTTTATAGATAATTTTAAAATACAAGTTTTCATTTAAAAAACAACACATCTATTACTAATTTTAGTAATAATGTTTTCAATTTTTTTTTAATAAAAAAAAAAGTGTGGTAATAGGTGTATTTAATTGCTTAAAAAAAAACAAATAAAAATCAAATAACCACACTCTTCAAAAACACACACTAAAACCCACTCTTGAATTTTGTCCCATTAGAATATTCAAGACATAATCAAAAATAACAATATATACCATATAAGATGAATCGTATTTTTTTTATAAAACAAAACAACGTCCTCCACATTTTATATAATAGTACTATTATATTTATTTTATTTAATTAATTTAAAAAAATTAAAATAATGGATTATATTATTGTTATCTAAGAATTAAAATAATTATAAATAAAAATATATTACCAAAAAAAAATAAAAAAAAAAAAAAATTCAAAACAAAAAAAAAAAAGTTTTTTTTTTAAACAATTATTTCGATTAACTAAAATAAAATATTTCCAAAAAAAAAATAAAAAAAAAGATTAAATTTTTATAGAATTCTATAAAATTATTGTAAAATTATTATTTTATTTATTTTTTTATTTTTTTCCTTTTAATTTTTTAAATAAAAACTATTAAGCAAAAAAAAAAAAAAAAAAAAAAAAAAAAAAATGGGGAATAGAAATAAAAAGTTTTTTTATTTTTTAATTCAATTAATAACAATTTTAATTGTTTTAGCAGATGGTAAATTATTAATTTTATTTTATTATTACTTTAAATAATTTTACTAATAATAATTTTTTTTTTTTTTTTTTTGCTTAATATTAAAAAGATCCATATAATAATTTATTACCACTTGAAAAGGATATAGCAGTTATTATTAGAGATTTATCACCACAAACCAATCCAGATTTTGAAATTGATAATCCAAATCGTGTTATAAAAGGATTAGTAAAAGATTATTTAAATGATGAAGATCGTAGTCCAATATATTGTTGTGGCGATGAACATGCACCAAATTTCGATAGAAATAGATTCGTTATACATAATCAAAGTACATTTTACAGTTGGTTTCACAATCAAAAGGATGTAAACATTGTTATTTCCAAATCTTTGGTATTTACTAGAAATGTTACAGCTGATGATCCAAGAATTTATTCATATGAAAGTGATAACTTCTTTCCAATTGACAAGATGGGATTTGAAGCAGACTCTTACAATGGACCAGTAAAGAAGAATCAATGGAAGGATAGATGGGGTTTCCCAAGAAATTTTCATTTCTGTCTAGAGTTACATGCATCCTTCTTCTATATCGGTGGTGAGTTATTCAATTTCAAAGGAGATGATGATGTTTGGGTATTCATTGATAATCGTTTAGTATTGGATTTGGGTGCACCACATGATGTTTCCGGTCAGAATGGTCAAGGTTCAGTCTATTTGGATAATTTAGGATTGGAGAAGAGTAAGAGCTACAATTTCGATTTCTTCTATTGTGAACGTCATACAACTGATTCCCATATTATGGTTGAGACAAGTATAGATTTCAAATGTAAATACTATGATTATTGTGGTGTTTGTGAGGGTATGGGTAAATGTTGTAATCCTTCAGAATGTTATGGTAGTTTACCTGCTTGTGGTCATTTCGAATGTCCAGGTCTAACTGATATTGCTCAAGGTGTTGACTGGCATTACCATTGTAAAGTGGTCGTTCCAAATTGCTCTCTCTCCGATACATTCTGTGTTAAACATCAATGTGATCCAGATAGTAAGCAATGTGTACCATCAACTGATTATTCACCATGCCAAGGTAAATCCAATAGCTCATGTATTGAAGCACGTTGTGATGATAAAATGGGTGGCTGCTATCTTAAGAGTAAACCAAAGGATTCAAGTAAAAATGATACAACTTGTTATCATGAAACTTGTAATGAAGATAGTGGAACTTGGGAGTATAAAGCACTTTGCGAGGATGACTCTGATAAATGTGTTCAAAAGAAGTGTATACCAAACTCTGGCTGTTCAAGTAGTGTAGTAGATTGTAATGATAACGATCATTGTACCATCGATAGTTGTTCAAAGGATTCAGGTTGTAAGCATGATCCAATTGAAAATTGTGTACCATGTGTTGAGGGTAATAAATGCTCGGAATCAAGTGACAAATGTCAACAGTTGGAATGTAATCCATACAATAGCACAACAGAATGTATAGATCGTACTAAAAAGAATTGTGATGATTCCAATGCTTGTACCATCGATACTTGTAATGGTGAAACAGGTGAATGTGATAATAAACCAAAAATTTGTGAAGCCAAAAATAAATGTTCAACAGCACGTTGTAACTCAAAGACTGGTGAATGTGATAATATCTATCATTGCGATGATGGTATACTTTGTACAATTGATAAATGCTCAGATAATGGTACATGCCATTATGAACCAAATCTTTGTGACGATGGTGATCAATGTACCATTGACATATGTTTGAATACTCTCACAGAAACTGGTGGTTGTTCACATAGCCCACGTGTTTGTGAACCAAAGAATTCCTGTTTCACAAGTCATTGCGATAAAAAGTTGGGTTGTGTTCAAACTCCAATCGTTTGTCCAGTAGAAGCATTTTGTTTAATTGGTTTCTGTGATAATTCTACAAAGAAATGTATGACTGCTGCTAGACCTTGTATTCCAGAAGATCCACGTTGTCAATACGGTGTTTGTGATAATACATCCAAAGCTTGTATCTTTAAAGACTATGATCCATTACCATTCAGATGTCAATCAGCTGCCGTAAAAGCTGCTGTTGGTGTTGGTGCAGGTGCCGCCGCTGGTATTGCGATTGGTGGTGCCATAGCTATGGGTCTTGCTATTTTTGGTGGTAAACGTGGTTATGATGCTTGGAAATCTTCAAGGGATAATCAAATCCAAACTTCATCTGAAAATCCATTATATAATCCAAATCCAAATCAAGGTGATAATCCACTTTATGCTGCAAATAATTCTTAAAAATAATAATACTAATACTAATAATAATAATATTTCAATTTTTTTTCATCCAATTTTATAAATATATATTTATGTAAAAAAAAAAATAAAAAAACAAAAAAAACAAAATAAAATAAATTTTGAACTATTTTTTAAAAAAATCTATCAAAAATAACATATTTCACAACCGAATTTTTTTTTTTTTTTTTTTTTTTTTTTTTTTTTTTTTTTTTTTTTTGAATTATGAAAATATTTTCATTTTTTTTTTTTTTTCATTTCTCAAAATTTTGTAAAACCTAAATTGTATTTGTATATATTAAAAAAAAAAATTAGAAAATGGAACAAAACATTTTAAATAGTATTTTAGATAAATTTGGAGATGGGGATCAAGAGAGATCAGATATTAGACATAATGATAGTGGTGATGAAAATGATAATCATAGTGACCATGAAGGTAATCATGGCAATAATGAATGTTGTGAAGGCAAAGAAGATGGTGATAAAGAGTATGAAGTTGATGTGGAAGATATGACCGATGAACAATATATGCAATATATTCAAGAGCAACAAGAACCAAAGATTAAATCTGGTGGTAATACAGGTGTAAAAGGTGTATTATCCGATTATGCTGAACATCGTGAAAAACAAAAACAAAAGTATTTACAAAAAAAGTATGAAACTCAAAAAATGTTGGAAAAAATGTGTTTCACGACTAGAGATCAACCAACAACAACCGAAGAAGAGGATCAATTGGATAGTGATGATGATGATCTCGAAAGAATTCGTAAAGCTCGTATGGAACAATGGAAATCGAAACAACAAATCACTTCAGATGTTAAAAAACCAGAGAAAAAAGTATTTGGTTATTTAAAACAAATTGATTCCTCTCAATATATTCATGAAATCGATAACGAACCTCCAAATGTTTTCGTAATAATTCATTTATTCCAAAATGTAAAATTTATTGTTTTTTTTTTTGAAAAAAAAAAAAAAAATTAAATAATAATTTATTTACTAATTAATTAATTATATTTATATCATAGTATATACCAGAATGTGTATTATTAAACCAACAATTAGGTCAGATGGCAATTAAATATAGATATATTAAATTTTTAAAGATACTAAGTACTGAAGCAAAAGCAAATTATCATGATGAGGGTTTACCAAGTTTATTAATTTATATTGGTGGTAAATTATTGGTATCTTTTATTCCAATTACAGAGGAATTGGGTAGAAGTTTTGATCAAGAGGACTTGGAATTATTACTATCAAGTTATGATATCATTCCAAATCCATTGAAACCAAAATCAAATTGGGAAACTTCATTATCAAGTAAAAGACCAGACTCTGATGATGATTATGATGATTAAATCTACTATAAAAAAATAGAAAATAAAATTAAAAAAAAAAAAAGTTTGCCCATAAACTTTGAACCATTAAAAAAAATTTATTTATTTTTATCAGATCGTTTATTTGTTTTAGATATTAAAAAATATACAAAAAACAAAAAGATATTCATTTTTTTATTTATTTGTGTTATTTTAAATTGATTTTAATTTTCATTTTTTGAAAACATTTTTTTTTTAAAAGAAAAACGAAAAGTCAAAAAATCGAATCCCATAATAAATTTCAAAAGGGGATTACGAATAAATTGAAAGTTTTTTATATTTTTAAAGGTATGACCAAACTCTTAGGATCATTTCTAGAGTAACGTCTATTAAAATTATTCATCAATAATTTTCCTCTTAACCCGCTAGGATGATGATGCACACTCACTACACGAAAGCGTGAAACCGTTCTTGACAAATGATTCATTTATTTGTTATTAACATTGATGACCGTCTAATTCAGGGATGAATTGGTTGTGTGGTGAGATTCGTACTGGCTCTTTTTTAATTTAATTAATGAAAAAAAATTCTCGAATATGATAATGAAAATCTAATTTTTTTAAATTTTATTGTTTTACAATTTTAACTATATATAATAAAAAAAGTTTTAATTTTTTATTTCTGAAATTAATTCTTTATCAGTTTCTTGTCCATTATTACTCTTATTTTTATTCCTGTCTTCTACTTCCTCCTGATAAAGAAAAATTAAATACAACATTTTTTAATCCAATTAATTTTTAAAATCAAATCAATAATAATAACAAAAATGAAAAAATCTTCTTCATCAAAATCATTGTTCTACTTTTCAAATCAATATAAATGAAAATAAATAGGCTATAAATATATATATATATTTAATATATTTTTTTAAAAATTTTTTTATTTATTTATATTTTTAAAAAAATTTAATTTTTATATTGAATTTCAAATGGATGAGCTTCAGTATTAAAAACATATTTATCTAGTGGAATTACAGAGGATGGTTGAAAAATTAAATAAAGGTATTTTAAAGTTTCAGCCATAAAGAAACTTTGTTGGTTATCATTATATGCCCAATTATTAGATACATCGTTGAGACCAACATAACCATTTTCAGTTTTACAAACATTGACGAGTGCTTCAAAGATTTGCCAAGCTAATTCTTGGTACTCGACTTTACCAGTTAAACGGTAGGCTATAAATATAGACTCTACAGTTTCAGGACGTAAAATGTACCAACTTACTGCTTTATAGCCATTGAATCTAATATCACCAGATTCTGGGTCAATGTAAGCTACTTCTGGACCCAAACCAGTTGGAGTGATTGTATAGATTTTGGCGCATGTTTTAGTAACCATTTCACCAACCTCCATATAGAGGGCACTCTTTTCATCGTTACCAGTAATGTTTGAGGCTGCAGCCAACATAAACATACCACCAGCAAAACATGTAAGATGTTCTTGAGTGTTTGTTATTGAACCACCCTCTAAATTTGTAATGAAACCATCACCTTGTTTACTTACTTTATAGAGGTGCTTAATGATTGCATCAGCAGAACGTTGGAAAAGTTCACTATATCTCTCTTCAACACCATCTTGATAGACCCACATTTTTAAAAGATATTCATAGAATGAGTCACCCATTGCACCAATTGATACTTGATTATTACAGAATCTCGATCCATCTTGTGAGACCAATGTTGGATATAAACCTGGAACTGATGGTCTCATTGCTGCTAATGTATCGACAATCTTGTCAGAGTATTGTTTATATTTTGGATCACCTGTTATTCTCGAGAGTTCATTGAGTTCTAAAAACATCGAACCTGGTTCACATAGGATAACACATTCACCAGCCCATTGTTGAAATGAAGTTCTGTGATCTGTTAATGACACAAAACTTGCTGGGAATGGTGACCCATCTTTAAATGCATATAAAAGTAAGTCTGCTAATTCTTTACCTTTATCCAAGTACATTTTATCACCTGTAAAACTATACATTGTAATATAGGTACCCAAGAATCTAATGGTCGTTTCAAATACCGATACCTTTTTACCGGTATCTTTTCTATGATTTAATACTTCGGCAACCCATTCTCTAGCCTCTTCAAACTCTTTATCTAATCCCATCAAATATAGTGTATCCATTGAATCCACAATGGTCAAACCAAGTCCAAACCAATCGTGACCTCTCTTTTCGATTGGTTTTAATTCATCTAAACCCCATGCAATCTCACGATATTTCTCCCAACAATATTTCATCTCCTCTCTAACTTTAAGTGATCTCTCTTTGTTTAACTTTTCATTCTGTTTATAAACCTTATCGATCTTGTTGAATGGATTCTCTTGACCCGCTTTAACTCTTGGTAATTTTCTTCTATTTTTATCATAGGTTGTACCTTCTCCTCCTCCTTGTTTTTCAATATTATTCGTATTTGGCATTTGGTTGCCTGTATTATGTTGTAAATTTACTGTTGTTGTAGTCGTCGTCTCTGTTTTTATGGTTTCTCTTTCTTTTGGTTGAATTCCAATATTCCTCCATTTCTGTGGTAGTGGATTATCACCACCTCTATTCAAACCACCATCAAAACTTAAAATAGTGATAAATCCAATAATAAATATTGCTGCAATCATTGCAATAAACAATTCTTTACCTTTGGTCATCACCATTTTTATTTATTTATTTATTTATTTTTTTTTGTCAATGTTTTATTTATGAATTAATAATACAAAAAGAAAATGGTACAATTATTTTTTTATTTTTTTTATTATTGGTGGAAGGGAAGTTAAAAAAAAAAAAAACAAAAAAAAGTGTTGGTTTTTTAAAAAAAAAAAAAAAATAAGTGGTAAAAATTATAATTATATCTTTGGTTTGCTAAATTTTGATGCATGCAACAAAAAAAATAATTTTCAAAAATGTGAGGTGTCTTTTTTTTTTTTTTTTGAAAAAAAGATGGTTCGTGAAAAAAAAAAAAAAAAGAAAAAAAAAACAATTAATTAGGATTTAATTTAAAATAAAAATTAAAAAAAAAAAAAAATAGAAAAAATAAAATAAAATTTTCATAACGAATTTTATTTTTGAAATATTTTGGTAACCTTTCCATTTGTTTGATTTTATTGTTTGATTTTACCATTTTTGTTAAAGAAAAAAATCTACAGAATTCCTTGTTTTTTTTTAAAAAATATAGAGGCAAAGCAAAGAATTAAATAAATTAATAATATATTTTTTTTTTTACAAATTATACAATTGATATCCCAAAGTAATACTATCACTATTATTACTATATTATAGTTCATATGGTTCATATGAAAATATTGGTTTTTTAGATCTACATGGTACTGGTGGCGGTTGTTGAGACTGTAGTTGTTCAAAGCCATTATTATAACCACCATTATTATTAAAGTTAAAATTATTATTATTATTATTATTATTATTATTATTATTATTATTATTATTATTATTATTATTATTATTATTATTATTATTATTATTATTATTAAAAAAATTTGTATTGTTACTAATTATTGGGGGCAATGGTGCTTTTCTTAAAACAACACCATTATTATTATTATTGTTATTAATTGGAACAATTGGCTCTAATAAGACCCTAATTGCAAAATCGTTTTTATATTTTGAATCTAAAAATGCACCACCACTACCGCCATCTAAATTATCTTTTTGAAAGTAAAGAGTTATAAATGGTGGACCATCTAGTGTTGGGATTGGTAAAAATGAAGTATGAAATAAAAATCTAAATATGCATTGAGGAGAATCTAATGAATTAAACTTAATCAATGTATCACCTTTTGCATTTATACTTTTTTCACGTAATATATATGAATAAAAATCTTGATAAAATCTAAAAAAATAATTATTATTATTAATATAAATGGGTTTTATTACATAAAAATAATAATAATTAAATAAAAAAAATGATAACTAAATAAAAAATAATATTTACACTATACCAGTATTACTACCTCGTATTATAATTGGTAAATTTCTGATTTTTGGATTATAATTTAAATGAATTTCAATGTTGAAATGAGCTGTTTGAGTTGAAGAATAAAGACCCACTACATCAATATTTAAAATTTTAAATTGTGGTGGTGATAATAATAACGAATGAGGTACTTGACCACGAAGATGTTGAATATAATAGCCAACATATCGTTTTTGTGATGGTACAGTTACACATTCAGAATTATTTGCTCTCATTTGGTTAAAGAATGATATGGTATTGTATAGTATAGTATCAGAGCTATAAAATAATTCGGGTGTTGATCTTTTCATTTGGTAGATTAAATATGAGGAGATTACAGTTCCAGTTCTACCTTTACCAGCTTTACAATGAACTGCTATAACATTTTGTTCATCAGACTCTAACCATCTATCCATCGTTTCAACTATATCCAATAATAATAGAAATGGTGGTGGTGTATGATCTTCAAATCCCATCACAATTACATTACCACCAACTTTGGTTGTGCTATATGAAATTTCCATTGCAACATTTAATATCTTTACAAAATAAATAATAAAAACAAATATATATGCATATGTTATTATTATTATTACTATTATCATTATTACTATTATCATTATTATCATTTATTATTATTATTATTATTATTATTATTATTATTATTATTATTATTATTATTATTATTATTATTATTATTATTATTATTATATAATTACTTTCCAATGACCAGAATGATATTTTTCAAAAAAATTATAAACTTCATTTATATCATTTCTAAATGCTTTATGAATACTATCAGCTGGATAACCCATTGCTAAAATTCTCTCTGTAATATATGATAAATCTAAATTAAATCCATCTTGTATAAATCTTTTTTTTCTTCCGCTTACTATTGTTCTAAAATAATCAAATCCACTACCATCAGACATTATTGTTTAATTTATTTTTTTTTTTTTTTTTTTTTTATTTATTTTGTTTTGTTTTATTTATAAATTATTAATTATTTAATACACATAAAAGAATCGTTTAATGTTGTGTTTTTAAAAATTAAAAAAAAAACAAAAAAAAAAAAAAAAAAAAAAAAAAAAAATTATGAAAATTTTGTTGGTAGAACAAACCCAAAAAAAATACAGAATAAATTTACTTTTTTTTTATTTTTTTTTTTACACTTAAGTGTTTCATTTGGATAATGAATTTTAAAATGGTAATGATAATATATATAAAAATAATAATAATATAATAATTGATTAATAATACAGAATCATTGATTTTAAATGAAACAGAAAAAAAAACAAAAAAAAAAAAAAAAAAAAAAAAGGTGGAAGGTCGCAATTAATTAATTTATATTTTTTTTTTTTATTTTTTATTTTTTATTTTTGCGTAAACCAAACAGTTTCAAAAAAAAAAAAAAAAAATCAAAAAAAAAAAAATATATTTTAAAAGAGTGATCTTGTCGATTAGATAGTCTTGTTTTAGTTAGAAAGATCCCCAAAATGAAAACTCCTTGATATTTTTTTATAAATTTTTATTATTATTAGAATAAAAAAAAAATGTAAAAAAAAATTAAAAAAAATTAAAAAAAATTAATTTTCCCTTTTCTCCCATCTATGAATTCACAAAAAAAAAAAAAAATAAAAAAAATAAAAACAAAAAAAAATACATAATAATAAAATAATAAAAAAATCAAAAAACAAAAAAATTAAGTACATAATAAAATAATAAAAAAAAAAAGAATGGTTAGTTATTTACTTTGTGTTGATGGTAGTGATAATAGTAATAGAGCATTACAATTCATAAAGAATAAATTATTAAATTCAAATAATAAAGGGGATAAAATTACATTGATGCATTTCGTACATCGTATTGAAAATTCATGGTTAAACCCAATCTCTGATAATTTAAATAAACTTTCAAACATAGAAGAAGAACAAAAATCAAAAGACTTGGAGAAAAATTACATTGAAAAATGTAAAAAATCATTTGTATGTTTTATAATAATAATAAATTTTGACAATGATAATATTCCAAACCGATTTGAATTAACTAATTTATTTTATGATTTTTTTTAGCCAGACGAAATTCAATGGAGATATATTAGTATTATAAAAGAAAATGCAGAGGATATTATTGAAGCTTTTAAAGAACAAAATCCAGATATTGTAGTAGTTGGAACTAGAGGTAATGGACTTTTAAAGAAAATGTTTTTAGGTAGTTTTAGTGAAATGATTTTAAAACATTCACCATATCCAGTATTAATTATTCCATAAATATATATATATATATATATATATATATATATATATATTGTTAATAAGAATTTAATAAATGTATATCTATTTATTTTATATGTATATATTTTTTATTTTTTTTATATTTTTATTTTTTAATTTATATTATATTTTTAATATTGTTGTGGTGGAGCAGATGGTGATTGATGATCTGGATAAATTTGTGGATATAAAGAAGCGTATTGAGCATAGTAGGCATTTAAGCTTGCTTGATATTGGGAAGCCATTAATTTAGCGGATTGATATTTTTGACCACCTTGAGTAGCAGTTGGATAACATTCTTCACAAACACGAACTGGTTTTGGATAGGCTAGTTTGGAGATGGTAGTTTTTGTTGAGGTACATTTATCACAGAAAATTTTCATACAATGACGACAATGATGTTTACGAGCAAACAAACCAAATGATTTATTACATTTACGACAAGAAGTGGCATGTTCATCACCTTCCCATGGATGACGATATGATACATCTGGTGGTAATGGTGTACCTGGTGGTTGTGATGGTACTGTACTGTAGAGGAATTGTGGTGCAAACAATGTCAATGGTAAGGTAACGGATAAATCGATGGCCATTGGAATATCACATTCTAACTCTAAAATATAACTACTTGTGATATGTTTACCCAAAGAGGAAGATGGTTTCAAGTCTACAGGTATAGAGAATGGGAGATAACGTTTACCATAGAAACATGGTTGGAAACCGTCGTATTGTTGTTTATAGATTGGGTTATTGATACAACGATGATAAAGACGTGTTCTCAATTGCATAGTATGATGAACTACCAATGAAATCTTTCTAGTTGGTTTAATTGAAGTATTGTTTGCTTTCATTTTGGCAATTAATGTCTCACCTGGGAAATAGGCATTCTTATTCAACCAAGTCTTTACATGAAGTTTACCTTTAGTCAACATAAATGATTTCTTGTTCTCTGAAAAACTTGGTTGAACTAATTCCCCACATTTTTCATTGATAATCAATTTGGTGGTTGATTTCAAATCATGTTTATGTGCAACATCAACTGTTGCTTTACATTTATATAAAATTTTGGCAGAGTATGCTCCCATTGCATCCTTACCGTCATGACAAAATGTACCTGGTAAATCACTTGGTAATTGATATGAAAATGGGAAACTATAATGTCCACAATTAACTGTACCTGATTGTGGATAAACAACAATTGTCTTTTTTTTTTTTTTTAATTAATAAAATGTTTTTTTTTTTTTTTTTGTTTTTTTTTCAAATTGATTACTTACTGATTTGAAAAATTCTTTATTTTCTTTATGATCAATAGTTTTATAAACTGTACGTTTATTTGAGCCTTCACCTTCAGTTTCAGTACGAAGTTCTTGAAGCCATAATCTTTCAAAACCTTTAACTTTAACAATGACACCCTTGGCAAAGAATGGTACAATGCAATCCATTTCAACTGTACCACTAATAATATCACCACCAACATAGGATGATTGATTCAATTGTACCCAAATACGATTACGACCATCAATCATAATACCACCAGTAACTGCACCAACAACTGCACCAACAATACCACCCAATGATAAATTAACTGATGCTGTTTCTTTATGATGGTGATGATGACCACTATCTGAAACTGACATTGTCATAGATGGCATACCGAATCCACTATTGATTGAAATATCAGCATTACCACTATTACTATGATGATGATGGTGACCATTATGAGTTTCCTTGACTTCCATTGTCATAGATGGCATACCAAATCCACTATTGAATGAAATTTCAGAATTACCACTATTACTATGGTGATGATGATGACTACTTGTGGTATTTACGTTCATTGACATATTACCAAATCCACTTGATACAAAATCAACACTTTCTTGTGCAAGTTCTGGATCACCAGAAACAGATACTTGGTAATTCATTTTATTATTTATTTATCTTTCTTTCTTTCTTTTTTTTTTTTTTTTTTTTCAAAATATTGTTGTTAAAAAATAAAAAATAAAAAAATAGGTTTTACTATTAATTTTATATATAATATAAAAAAAATCTAACCGACAAAGATGATTGATAAAAAAAAAAAAGTGCCTTATCAGAGAAAAAAAAAAAAAAAAAAAAAAAAAAAAAAAGAGTAGTTAGCTGACATTTTTTTCAAATTTTTTTTTTTTTTTTATTTTATTTTTTTTAATGATATTTTTTTTTTTTTTTCGACCAAACGATCATGTGGGGATTTAGACACAAATTATTCTTTTTTTTTCCTCGGGCAGAATTTTTGACCGTGAATTTACAAAAAAAAATAAAAAATAAAAAAAAAAAAAAATAAAAAAAAAAAAATAAAAAAAAAAAATAAAAAAAAAGGTAAAATAAAATAATAATATTATCACCTTTTTTATTATTATTATTATTATTTTTTTTTTTTTTTTTTTTTTCTTCATAGATTTCCGCAAAATAAAAAACTATTATTAAAATTTAATTATTTTTTACCTTTATTTATTTCTTGGTTTTTTGATCTGTTTTTTTTCTTTTCTCCTTCGCTCTCTTCACTTTCATTTTTTTCGTTGTCTTCTTCATTTATCATCTTTTTCTTAATCATCGTCTTTTTTTTTTTTAATTGTACCATAACGAATTTTTCATAATAAATACTGTCATCATATCAAATCTTTTTTTTATTTTTACCCAAAATAACACATCCTTTAAAATGAGTAAGATTTTGAAGTTTTTGGATTATTTGATCAGGTGTTGTACAATTTGAAAATAATAAAAGTTTTCAAATTGTACAAACAAATTTGTGGAATTAAATTGAAGTTGGTGAACATGTTTTGAATATTTGGTGGAAGTTTATTTAAAAAATCATGATTCATTTATTGTTCAGTAAATTTACACCAAAAATAGCTTCGTTACTTTCAAAACATATTTATGAGTATTTCAACAAAAAGATGGATAAGTATGGTATTGATCCTATCGATTTAGAGGCAATAGAACAAAAACAAAAAGCAGATTATTTAATTTCGTACCAGCCCAACTCCACTTATTTAACAAAAACAAATAAAACATTCACATTTTTTTTTTTTAATATTACTTGTTGCGTATAAATTTTAAAATTAAATGCTCGAATTGGATGCCCAATTTTTTTTTTTTTTTTTTTTTTTTTTTTTTTTATATATTTAGAGAATGTACTCTTTTTACGAAGCCTCAATTCAACAAAAAAGATGAAAACCAAGGTGAATATTTAAGAGAATTGTTCTCTGTTAACTTATTTGGAAATTATTTCATAGCCAAGCTCAAAAAATTTCCGGTAAAGAAACATTGTGATATGAAAATTGTAATAATGCTGAAAATTATTTTTTGGAGTAACTATTGAAATCGATGGAATTATGGGTTTTTTTTTTTTTAAATTTTTTTTAAAAATATATTATTTTTTATTTTAATTTTTTTTTTTTTTTTTTTTTTTAAATTTTAATTAAGAAATTATATGAACCCCACATAGGAGATATATTTTTTTCTTTTAAAAATAACACTTTTAACACACACTTTCCTATAATTTTCACAAAAAGTGTGTCGTTTATTTTTTTTTTTTTCTAAAATTTTTTTTGTTTTAAATATTAAATTTAATAAAATGACATAAAAAAAAAAAGAAAAAAAAAATGACACATAACGACGATAGTTTTAATAGTAATAATCATAATAGTGAAGATAGTTTTTGTAGTAATAGTAATAATAGTAATAATAGTAATAATTATTACAATAATGATAGTAGTAGTAAAAATAAAATAACAACACTAAATAACAATAATAGTAGTAACGATAAATTATTTTTTAAAATAATAAGAAATAAATATTTATTAAAGACGATTGGATATTGGATTAGAAATCATGATGGTAAAGGAAGAAGAAAATATTACAGATACGATGAAATCGATTCAGTCGCATTTCTATTGGGACAAAAGTATATAGAACTTTTTAAGGATAAATTTAAAAGAAATCACAAAGAATTAAATTTTACAATTGGATCATTTGAAATGTTATTCTCAGTTTTGGGCGATAAAGACATATTATTAATTGAACAAATTTATTCAAAATATGGTTTATTAATACACCAATGCGATCACACTACAATAATGGAGAATGCAATTAAACTATCATGTAAAAATAATAATAATAATAATAGTAATAATATTAATGATGGAAATGAAGAAGAATTTTTAGTTATAAAATTTTTATTTCAAAACGGATTTAAGTGTCCAATGAATAATTCATTAATTCATGTCACTGGTAGTGGTAATTTTCAATTGTTGAAATATTTAATAGAGGAAGGCGGTTGTAGTGTAACATCGAATAGGGTACTGGATTCAGCGGCAAGAGGTCACAATACTTCGATTGAAATGTTAAAGTATTTATATGAGAGTACAGATTATACTTGTAGTGGTAGTGCAATCAATAGTGTTGCATTATCTGGTAATTTAAAGGTTTTAATGTGGTTAACAGAGAACCATCCAGAATTGAGTGGTACATCAAATAGTGTTGATTGGGCTGCACAAAAAGGCCACTTGGATATAATTCAATATATATTCAATAAGAGAACTGAACAACCATCGAATAAAGCTATAGGATTAGCCGCTAAAAAAGGTAGATTCGATATAGTCAATTATTTGCATCAAAGGAATTGTGCATCACATTCACATGCATTAACGGTTGCAGCAGGTGAGGGAAGAATGGAGATATGTAAATTCATTTTGGAGAATAGAGATGAAGGATTGGAGTTGGCATTATTAACACCAGTCTACACCAATGGTCATTTGGATGTTTTGAAATATTTAACCAAAGCAATACCATATGTCAAAGTGACACCAGATGCAGTATTGAATGCTTGTATAAAGGGACATTGTGATATTATTGAATTTCATCATCATCATAGAAAGGAGAGTTCATTAGATACATTCACAAGAGATTGCATGGTTGAAGCTTCAAAACATGGTCATTTAGAGATTGTCAAATTTTTACATTTCAATCGTAGTGAAGGTTGTACAGCAAAGGCGATGGATTACGCGTCAGAGAATGGTCATTTAGAGATTGTAAAATTTTTACATTTCAATCGTAGTGAAGGTTGTACGTTCAATGCATTGGAAAAGTCATCAGGTAATGGTCATTTGGAGGTAGTACAGTTTTTAATTGAAAATAGATACCCGCAAGCTATTGGAGGCGGATTTGGAAATGCAATTGAATTGGCCGCTTATAATGGTCATTTATCAATACTCAAATTGTTAATATCACATTTTAGGGATAATTTAACATTTGATGCTTTAAAATATGCATGTGAATCAAATCATCCACAATGTGTACTCTATTTATTGAGTGATGAATTCTCAAATGTTTGTCAACTATTCAGTTCACTTCAAATCTCGATTAAATATAATTCAGTTAAAATTGTAAACTATTTAATTGTTCATATCAAAAAACAATTGAAAAAACATGAAAACGAAAATGACCAACAGCAAGATCTTGAATTAATTTTAAAATTTGATTGGATTTCTTTCATTACTTCATATCAAAGATTTGAAATTTTAAAATTATTCGATAGTTTAGATTTTTTAAATGATATAACCAAAGATACCTTAAAAAAATCAATAGAAATTTCAATGTTTAATAATGATATTAAAATTTTAAAATATTTATCAAATAAAATAATAGTTAATAATAATAATAATAATAATAATAATAATAATAATAATAATAATAATAATAATAATAATAATAATAATAATAATAATAATAATAATAATAATAATAATAATAATAATAATAATAATAATAATAATAATAATAATAATAATAATTCAAATGGTTCAAATAATAATAGTGATAACGATAATGATAATATATTTTTAAATATAGATAATGAAATATTAAAAATTATATTTGAAAAAGGGTATCTTTTAATTATTAGATTTTTAAATGAGCAAATAGGTAATGATAATAGTTATATTGAAACATTTTTAAAAGAATTTGGTGAAAAGAATAATTTATTTATTAGAGGTTACTTTTCAACATTAATTTATTTATTTGAAAATTTTAATCAACCAATTAAAAAATTAATCGGAAATTGGATTTCAAAATCTTGTGTAGGAGATTCCAAATTAATTGAATATTTTGGTAAAAATTGGAAAAAAAAATAAAAAAATAAAATTACTATTATTTATTTACAATTTACTATTTATTATTTACTATCATTGTTATTTTTATTTATATTTTTATAAATTACTTATTATTATTATTATTATTATTATTATTATTATTATTATTATTATTATTATTATTATTATTATTTAAAAAATGAGGGAAAAAGAAATTAATTTCATCTATTGCTTCTTCCTCAGAACCAGAGCCATGAAAAGCATTTCTAGTATCTGATGATCCATATTCACCCCTTAAACATCCAATTTGTTCTCTAGCTTTATCTCTGTGTGTTGGTCCAATATAATCTCTCCATGGTTTTATACTACTTGTATTGTTATTATTGATATCATTATTGGTTTCTAAAGATTTATCAGATAATACTAGAGGTATTATATCACCTCTTGTCATGAATGATATTAATCTTTCATAAAAGAATTTTCCTCTATGATCTTTATAAAATTGTTCTGCTTCTTCTAATGATAATTTAATTTGTTTTCTTTGATGTATTATAAATTTTGATTCAATTTTATTTATTATTTTATCTAAATTTTGATTTTGTTTTACTAATATATCTGGTTTTATTATTGCAAGAGTATATTTAAATTTATTCATTTTTTTATTTACTTAAAAAAATAAAAAAAAAAAAAAAATTAAAATTTTGGTTTTAACTATTTCGGCAAACAATATCAAAAAAATAAAACAAAAAAAAAAAAAAAAAAATTAAAATTTTCATTGTTTTTTTTTTTTTTTTTCATTTTATTTTCTTTAATAACAAATAAAAGTTTTATAATATTATAATATATGTTTTCATAAAATAATGTTAAAGATTGCAAAAAGTGTTTACTTTAAACATTTAAACAGTTCAATCTCTAAAAATAAATGTTCAAATTTAGAATTACAATTTAAATCATTTTATTCTACAACAACAGCAATAACGACACCACTAACAACAACAACAACAACAAAAAAAAATACTAAAAAAAAAAAAGAATTGGCCGAGGAATTATTTGAAGAGGAATTATATTTAAAAGAATTAGGAGAGAAAGATCAAGAAATTGATGAAATTAATTTAGAGAATGAAAATATATTTAAATCAAAACTAAATGATACATTAAAGAAGTTAGAGGAAATGAAATTTAATTTCAATGAAGAATTAGAGATTTTAAAGGGTAGAGAACCTCAAGTTTATTCAAAACAATATGGTTTAAAAGATAGAAAACAATGGTCATTATATCATAAGCCTAATAAATCAGTTTTGTGTGCTCCAATGCTTATTGGTTTTGGTTCAAATAAAAAAAAAACAGAAGCTATTCAAATTGCATTTAGTCACCCAAAAAAATTCCATTTCCTGCCATATGCAGCTTTAAATAATATTTTTGATTGGGGTGACAATAATAGTTTAATTTTCCTTTTTAATTTTATTGCAAAGTAAATTTTATCATCATAAACTATAACTCATAGTCACTATTTTTTTTATTGACTACCTTTATTATTATTATTTTAGAAAATTAAATTTTGAAAGTTTAGATGATTGGTATAAACAGGATTTTGGTCAAATTGCAAATACTTTTTCACTTTCAAAATTCTGTTTACGTTGTGCTCCAATCTTTTATTTTTCATTTTTATCTCAAATTTATCCTTATCATAATTGGGATATTAGAAAGTTTCAACAAATTAAATTAGGAACCATTTCTCATGTGTTTGAAAGAATGTTAAAAGAAGATGGTTATATTAGTCGTGTTCAAAAATATCCACCTAGAAATTCAATCGATATAATAACACCTATAGCACCATATCATCATCAGCTTTATAGAGAAAAGTTGGGGGGTACATACTTCTATTTTTTATCTAAGATGAAGATAAAAAATTACCTCTTTGTATTGGATCCAGAGATTCTACTTTTATTTGGACATTTATCATTGTATCAAATTGTAGATAATAATAATAGTAATAATAATGATAATAATAATTATAATAATAATAAAAATAATAAAAATAGTGATAATAGTAAAAATAAAAAAGCAATCCACAAAAAATTAGTCAATAAAAATACAATTATACCAGCTTTAAGACAGATGTCACCATTTAAATTGGATAAAGAAAAAGTGTATAAAATTGAATTTAGTAATAATAAACCATTTATTTTGGATAATTCAATTTTTAATACGATTTGTTTGATTTGTGAAGTTTTCCCTTATCTAAAACCATGGTTATTCAAGTATCAAGATGAAGACTCTGAAAAACAAACCTCTCAAAAATTGATCAAAGAGATTAATGAGAGATTCAATATCAAGGAACCATCTCAATGGTATGATTTAACCTATAATGAAGAGTTGGAGGAACTTTTACCAAGCGAATGGTACCATTGTTTCAATTTTATTCAATATCTTAATATAGAGTATCCATCATTTGTTTTTGAAGCAACTAAATTCAAAGATGAGAAAGTTTATGAAAAATTTTATATGACTCATTCTCTTAGATCCATTACTTCGATTGTTAATGAACTACTCTTAGCCAATGGTAAGGATATTAATAAATTGTCAGATTGGTGTCATATTGGTCTCGTTGGTGAAGAGGAATCACTCGAAAAAATTCGACAGTATAAACTTCCTTTTAAAGCTGAATACATTCATAAACTTATACCTCTCGTTCATCTAAAACATGATAGATCACCAAATGAATATATGCAATTATTAAGAGACATGGTCACAAAAGAAAATATGCCAATGGAAGATTTATATTCTTACATAATAGAATTTGAATTTCCTTTAGGGAATAATATTTTTGGGAGCTTTATTGATGTTAATAATTTACGCACTGCATTTCCAAACTTGGAATGGGCAACCTTAAAATTCCCTTTATCCGAACAAGAAGTTGAGCAACTAGGTAACCTTAAAGTCGCCACCGAATATTATAATTATATAAAAAATACCTCCGATATATCCCATCCATTGGATTTGATATCATACATCAGTAAAAGTAATTCCTATGTAAACAGAAAGGCCAATAAAAAATTTGTTCAATTTGGACTCCTTAATATATTCTTTGAATCAGTTGGAATCAAAGATTTTCCAAAGGTTAACACTTTTCCACTTGATAGTTCTTTGGTAGATAGTTATTTTAGAAAGGTTTTAGAGTTAGGAAATGGTAAGTTTTCTTTTTAAATTTTTTTTTAGCACTTTAATTGATCACATTGTTAACATTTTCTCTTTTCCTTTTTAATTAGAAGATATTGGTATAGATATTGATAGATTTACTGTCTTCTCAGAATTACAAAAACATGTTAAAAAATAAAAATTTCGAAGGAAACCCATCAAAAAAGACACCTTGGCCATGTTTTTTTTTTAAAATTATCTATTGACTATTGCTAACCGAAATTTAATTCTATTTATTATTTTATTTAACGTCTTTATTTAGATCTAAAACACATGTTTTTTTTTCAATATTAATGATTATTGTATGACCTTTTTTTTTTTTTTTTTTTTTTTTTTTTAATAGGAAAAACCTATTCGAAAAAATAGTGAAAGCTGTCTTAACAACCTTCAATTCACGGAGGTATTTTAGTAAAAGGCGAAAATCCTTCTCGTTATGGAATTGAAGGCACGACGCAATAATGTTATTTTTTTTACCTACTATTAAATAAATTATCGTGGCTGTTGTGAAGGTCTAGGAGTCGAACCCGCGACCTAAAAATTATCGGCTTGAAATTATCGACATCGGCAGGGTTCGAACCTGCGCCTCCGAAGAGAATTGATTTCTAGTCAATCGCGTTAGACCACTTCGCTACGATGTCTTTGATGGAAAGAGTTGAAAATATAGGTCTATTTATAATTTTTGTGGGGGCTTAGTGGTTTCACACAGAATAACACAGCCTCCATGGCCTTGGTTCAAGTCTTGGTCATACCACGAATTAACGTGGTCACAGAAAAAAAAATTTTAAATTAAAATAATTAATAAATAAAAACTAGATTCGAACACATCCAATTGGATGAGGTTATTAAAAATAAAAAAAATTATTATTTTTATATGTGAAATGATATGGACGAGAAGAAATAAAACATAACGTATTCGCCCCAATAATAAATATGCAACAAATCACAAACAAACTCAAAAAGCTACAACACGCCGCATGGGATAAAACCCTAAACGACATTAACAGATTGATAAGAAAATGAACAATCTATTAGTAAAAAATCATGAGAATACCCAAATTTCCATCACCATAATTCAACTAAAAATCAGAAGGTTCAGCAAAAACTGGAACTCAAAACTACACTCCATCAAACTACCCAAGCACCTAATACAATACAACACATCACTAAACAACCTACAACTAATTAAAAAAAAAAAAAAAAAAAAAAAAAAAAAGAATAACAACAATAACAACTCACCACATTAAAAAAAAAAAAAATTGAGACTGTAAAAAAAATAAAACAAATAAATCCGGGTTCTATCCCCGAGGAGAAACAGCTTAAACTGTAATATCCAATTTAAAACAAAAAAAAAAAAAAAAAAAAAAAATTATTTTTAGATAGGTTGGCAGTTTATTTTTATTTTTCGAATAGATATTTTATTTTTTTAAATTTTTTTTTAATTTTTTTTTTTATTTTCTTTTATATTTTTTATTTTTTATTTTTTTATTTTTATTTCTCTTATTTTCGTATCTTTAAAAAATATTATATTTTTTTAATTTTTTTTTAATTTTTTTTAATTTTTTTTATTTTTTAAGGTTTTATCCCATGCGGTGTGTTTAATCTTTTTTGAGTTTATTTGTGGTTTGTTGCATATTTATTATTGGCTAATTCGTTTCGCATAAATAATTTGTCACCAAAAAAAAATATGACGAACGAATGATGCCATCAAACCTATTGTTTAGTCCATGTGTTTTTTCAGTGTGAAATTATTTAGTAAAAATTTTTTTTTTTTAATACCCTCATTTAGTGAAAATTTTTTTTTTTTTTTTTTTTTTTAATAACCTCATCCAATTGGATGTGTTCGAATCTAGTTTTTATTTATTAATTATTTAAATTTAAATTTTTTTTTTCTGTGACCACGTTAATTCGTGGTATGACCAAGACTTGAACCAAGGCCATGGAGGCTGTGTTATTCTGTGTGAAACCACTATGCTAAGTTTAGTGAAAATTAAGTTGTTATTTCACAAAAAATAATAACATGGTTTTATAGTGTAATTGGTTAGCACCCAGGACTTTGAATCCTGTAATCTGAGTTCGAGTCTCAGTAGAACCACTTTTTAATCGAAACGTAACCTGAGATCAAAGGTTCGACTCTTGGAGGAACTATAAAAATTGGATGAGTTAAAACTACCGGGGGCTTAACGTAGTGGTTCTCTTGGATGAGTTAAACTACCGGGGGCTTAACGTAGTGGTTCCACGCTGAATCACAAGCCTCCGTGGAAAAAAGCTCGACCTCCAAAAAAACAACATAAAAAAAACATGGTGATTAGAAATTCTAATCCCAATAATATTAAAAAAAAAAAAAAAAAAAAAAAAAGTAGCTCTGCCTGTCGGCGATTATATAAATTGTATCAATTATATAGAACAGGTAATAAAAAAAAAGACTCTTGGATCCACTTAAAAAATTAAACAGAAGGTTGTAGGAGTCCTTTGATAACACCATAACAAGCCTTGGCCGCAACCAAACAACACTATCAACTTCGCGTACCACTGACAACCTCAGGGGTATCCTAACTTCAATATCATATTTCCATTTAAATAAAAACCACGTTACAAATATATAAAACAAAATGCTATACAATATATAAAAAAAAAAATTAAACAAAATAGATTATAGTTATCTTTGAATTAAAAGATTAGATTAAACCCTACACCAAAAAATATTTAAATAAATATTTTACAAATAGAGAACTGTTATATAATTAAAAAAAACAAACTACTATGGTTGTCTGGTATTAAGTGTATAGTTTTATTAAAAGTTTAAATTATTATTAAAATCATCAACTATTAAAGAATTTAAACCATTAAATGATAACCCAAAACAATTTAAAAATTTATGGTGAACATCGCATAATTTGAATTGATTTTCGATACGTGGATGATTTTGTTCCATTTTTTTTATATATAATAAATATTCTAATAGAGAATTATTTTGTAATTTTACTGAAGATTTTAAAATCCCAATTAAATAGTTACTATAATTATTTTTAGAAAATAGAATGAAATCAACTAATTTTATAGAGAAATAATGATCACTTGACTGGATGAAAGTTTCAAAAATATATTCGATTTCTTTTTCATTGAAAAAAGCAATAGAAATTAGATATAAAATTATACAAGGATTCGAAGCCATTAAATCATGTATCAATCTTTTTTTAAATGAATTGCTTTTGTTTAAAACCAATTGTTTCTTCAAATATTGATCTATAAAGAAAATCCAATTATTATTTATACATAAAAATAGAATGTTCAAAAATTCATTCTTTTCGAACTGTAAAGGATTTTCAGAAGTTGAAATTTCAGTGGACCACTTTTTTAAAATAAAAGGAAGATTCTTTTTATTTGATTTCTCTACACTTGTGTATAAATGGTGATTAAAAGTTTTTGTTTTATAGTCAAAGGTTTTTTTAGCGATGAAATCATCGAAATAAGGTAGGTTATTCAATTTATTAAAAAATTTAAACCTTGATACTCTACAAAGAGGTGGAGATTGTAATATTTTCCCAAACATTATTTCCAATGAATTTTGAATATCATTTTTTATCTTTAAAGATTTCAAAATTTCCAATTTTAAATTATTAAATATTAATTGATGATCATTCTTTATTGAAAATTCTAACAAAGAAAAAAAATTGAAAAAACCTAATTGTTCATTAGAATACAAAAGACTCTTAAAATGATTGTCCCAATAGTTTTCAAATAAATAATTTACAATCTCTCTATGGTTTTCACATGCAGCCGAAATTAATAAAGTTAAAGGTGGTTTATAGTGCTTTGTATATAGTTTTACTAAAGGTAAATCATTGGAAATAGTAACTATTTGATTTGATTTATAGATCTTTTGAAGATCTATACCTTTATCTATAAAAAATTGAAACTTTTCAACGGTTTGATGTTTGGGTGATGATATTCTCCAAATTCTTTTTGGTGCTCTCTTAAAAAGTTCTACAGCATTAGAAAGATCATTACGAATGCAAGATGGTGAAAATTCGATATGGTTTATTATTGAATCAAAAGCTCTTGAATTTAAAATGAAAAGAGCAACATTTGGATCTCTAACTATAATTTTACTAATTATATTACTCTTTAGTTTCTTTATAAAATCATCAGGCAACGATACCATAACTTTTAAAAGTACTACCATTGATGATTCCATTAATTGACATGGTTTAATTTTAAATTGGTCGATGGTTTTAATTGAAACTTTTATTTCATAAACATTTATTTTTGAATCAAATGGATCCATTGCTGAATTAAATTTTTTCTTAAAAATTTCTAAAACTATTTTAAACATATATTCATCACTATATACTATAATCTTTTCTAAAAAAGCTTTATTATTTTCATTTGATTCGAATAATCCAATTTTATCCAACACCATTGTTCCAAATTCTTTTGACAATTTCATCTCAACAATTTTTTCTAAAATTTTAAAAAATGAAATTTGTTGTTGTTGTTGTTGTTGTTGTTGTTTTTGAGAGGTTATTAAATCTATTAAAATTTTAAATCTATTTTTAGATTCATTTATATGACCATTGTTTGAAGGAAATGAAAATTTTTCTAAATTTTTACAATTACAAAATGTTGGATTAAATGTATCTACAATGAATTTCAGTGTTTCATAATTTTCTATTGCCACTAATAAACAATCTGAAGAATCTGAAACTATTTTGAATTGTTGTTCAATTTCAAACTGAAAAATTTTATATATCTTATAAAATAATTGAAAATCTAATTCCTTCCATTTAAATAGTTGATATAGGCAATCATAGTTGAAATTTATAAAATGTTTATAATTATCGCCTTGAGGATTTTTAATTAGAAAATTTAATTTCTCTAATAATAATACTTCATTTCTTGTTTTAATTATTAATGGAATTGGGAATTCATAATAATTGTATGTTAAATAATTTTGATTACTAATTTTTATATATTTAAATATTTTTTTCCTTAAAAAAGAATTTTTATAAACTTTTAAAAATAAATCCCCCATTCCTTTTGTCTTTTAGTGTAAAAAAAAAAAAAAAAAAAAAAAGAAAAAAAGAAAAAAAAAAAAAATTATTAAAAAAAAATTAAGAAAAAAAAAAAAAAAAAATTTAAAAAAAAACAATATTTAAAAAAATTGTCCCTTCATTTTTATACACATATTATAAACTATTTAAGTTTATAATATATATATATATATATAATTTAAACATAATATATATATACATGTTTTATGATATTAGATACAATCTGCATTTGGTTTACAAAATAAAAAAAGTGGGGTAATTTTTTTTTTTTTAAAAACACCCAGAAAAAAAATTAATTAATTTGTTAAAAAAAAATTTCAAATTACAATTTATTATGATTATTTTTGTTATTGTTTTTTATTTGGTTTTATATTTGAAAAAGAAATAAAATCCTTTGTATAGTAGTTTAATTATTATTTCAAGAAAAATAATTTTTTATTTTTTTTGTATTTTTTTATTTTTTTTTATTATTTATTTAATTTTTTTTTTTTAATTAATTAAAAAATTGTAATATACATTTAATTTTTATTATTTGAAGTAATATTTTTTAACTATAAAATCCAATCAGACAGTTCATATTCAAATACTTGAAAAATATCAGATAACAATGATTTTGATTGATCCAATTTTTTAATACAAGTAATGAATCTTTATATTCACCAGTGGTCATTGGTTCAATTCCATTCTTTGGATCCATCCATGTGTGTGATCTTCAAGAAGTTTTAATAGTTCCTTTTGAGTATGGGCCTTTGAATAAATTATAGTTGACCAAAATGTATAATTAATTGCAGGGTCATGTTTATAAATTTCAGATAATTCATCTTTTAAAATTTCAAACTCTTTTGATAACATCCATAAAAATTAAATTTATCCTTCCGAAACAAGATTAATTATAACAGGTTGTGGACTACAAACACTCAATTGGGTATAATTCTTTAAGTAACCTACTTTTTTGAAAAATATTTTTAAAATTTAAAAATTTACTTTTTTAATTGGTCGACCAACACCATCATTTTCAACCAATGTGTTTATTCCAATAACCCCACCATATGATTTGAATATATTCCACCACTTTAACCATCAATTGAATCTTGATTTATAATTCTAATGTCAATTTGAAATCCCAAACTTAATTGTCTCCATATTAAATATATTTGTAAATCATCAAAATGTTGATGTTGATGTTGATGTTGATGTTGATGTTGATGTTGATGTTGATGTTGATGTTAATGTTGATGTTTAATAATGCATTCTTAAATATGATAAGAGTTGGGTGAAAAAAAAAAATTTCAAAGGATTTGATATAAAAAAAAAAAAAATAATTAAAAAAAAATTAATTAAAAAACACAAATAAAAAACTGAACTGTGTTGTGACTAAAATGGATATTTATTATATTTAAATTAACATTGCCAACAATTTCGACAAATAAAACATTTTTATTTTATAAAAAAATTGTTGTTTTTAATTATTTTTTTTTTAATTTTTTTTTTTTTTTTTAATTCTTTTATTTTTTTTTTTTTATTAACCACTATTGTTTGTGTTTATGGCTGAAAAAGAAATATAATCCTTAATATCATGGATTTTTTGTAAGAATAAATTATTATTTGGACAAGAAGACTTTTTTGATAAATAATCAATATTTAAATCATTAATTGATAAATAACCAATTGAAAATAATTTGATTAAAACCTTATGTAAAATAAATCCTCTACCAAATTTTCTTTCCAATCTATTTGAACAAAATGATAAATCTATTAAAAAACTACCATTATAAATGGATTTAATAAGAAGTTCATTTGAGAAACCAAAAGAATTAATTTGAGATTCAGTAAAGATAACAGAGTTTAAAATACCAAAACGAGCTATATTCAATTGAATGAATTTCGTTCTCCATTTCTCATAATGATTAAAATTAAATTCATTTGAAGTCAATTCACCAATTACAAATTTAGAATCAAGTTTATTAATATTATTGATTGAACTATATATTTTACCTAAAATTTCTTCAATAGTGTTTGATAAAACATCTTGGTATACATTTTTTAATTGAGAATGATAGAGCCACTTTCTTGCTGTTCCTGGGTTTTCTTTTAACCAAGAAATAAAGGTTGAATTGAATTTAAAATTAATTACACTAATATCACAGGTTTTATTATCTTCTTCTTCATCAAAATATGAATTGTTATTATTATTTACAACATAATGTTTATGGATTATTGGTGAAACAAAATTAAAAAGTTCAACTGAATTAAACTTAATTGAGAAAACCAATAGTAAAATTAAATTGGTTTTATAGTGTGAATGATATATATTAATATAACCTAGGTTACCATTCACTATATGTTTTACAAAACATTGATATAATATTTCATTGCCACTTTCAAAGGCTAATTTAATTTGTTTAAAGTTGTAGTTTTGTGGGAATTTTTTAAAATAAATATTCAATGCATCAATATCTTCATTTATAATTAATAATTCAAGAATTCTTGTTGAAAAACCTAGGTTTTCTTGTGTTAAATATTCAGACTCAATTAATTCTTTATTGATTGTCTTTAAAAAGCAAAAACCATCGTTTATACAATGAGAAATTGGTGAGGTTTGAAATTTAACTCTTTCTCTTTGATTATTCATTTTTAATTGTAAATCACATACCCAAGAGATTTTGATTTGATATTTCTTATTCTGTAATAGTTCAAAATAGTTTTCGCTTAAATAGATTGCCACAATAGGATCATAGATAAACCTTCTATATTGGGTAACAACCTCTTTATCGATAAAATATTTTGATTTAAAATTTTCACATAAAACTTTTACAACCTTAATATTAAAACTTTCAAAAATAAACTCCACAGGTATATCGAATTCCTCTAATGTTGATTTTTTAATATCGATTCCTAATAATCTAATGATTTCATTATTTGATTCCAATCGCGAGTTCGGTGATGTTTCAATACTTGTACTAGTGGTTGTATATTTATATTTATCTAATAATAATTTAAAAATATATTGATCTTGATAACTACTAATACTTTTAATGATTATTTCTTTTGGAAAATTTGTTAATTCTTTTGGGAAATATTCTAAAATTAATGATCCAAACTTTTTCGATTGTTGTGTTTTAATAACGTACTCCAAGTAAAATATTAGTTGATAAAATGGTAAATTAATTTTCAATTCACTAAAGAGATATCTAAAAGTTTCTTTTTTTTTATTAATTTCATCATCATCATCATCATCATCATATTTATAATAGAATCTTTCACATGAAGAATATGTTTTTAATTTTGTTATTTTATTATTGTTTTTTCCTTTTCCTTTTCCTTTTCCTTTAATTCTATCAAACAATAAATATATTAAATCTATTTTTATATCTTCAATTTCAAGGTAGCTGTTATTTATCAAATATTTAAGTTTCTCTAAATCACCATTACCTATTAACCTAGAATGATAATTGATACTATTATAATTAACTCCCTTGTTTTCTTTTTTAATTTCTTTATTTATTTCTATAATTTCATTTTTAAATGTTTTAATAACAAATTCAAACAATTCAAATGGTAATTCACTCCATTTATATAATCTTTTTAAACAATATTCGCTAAAATTTAAAAAGTGTTTACTTTCTTTTATTGGTTTAAATCTATTAATATTATAATTATTATTATTATTATTATTATTATTATTATTATTATTATTATTATTATTATTATTATTATTATTATTATTATTATTATTATTATTATTATTATTATTATTATTATTATTATTATTATTATTATTATTATTATTATTATTATTATTATTATTATTATTATTATTATTATTATTATTATTATTATTATTATTATCATTATTATTAAGGTATTTATTATAATTATTTAATTTCTCAATTAAAAGTTGTTCATTCTTTGTTTTAAAAACTAATTCAAGTGGGAAATCATAATAATTGTATCTAATGTGTCTTTGTTCATTATTATATTCCTTTATATGCGAATAGATTTTATTCCTTAAATATTTATTTTTAAATACCCTGATAAACAACAGGTCCATTTTTATAAAATAAAATAAAAAAAAAAAAATTTGAAAAAAAAAAAATTTGAAATTTAAAAAAAAAAATATTTGTAATGGTAAATTCAGAAAAAATAATTAAAAAAAAATAATTTTACTTATAAAAATAAGAAAGGTGTCTGTCATAAATTTATCTCGAACTTTTAGAAATAATTAAAAATTTAATCCAAAAAAAATGAATTTTTTTTTTTTTATTATTATTATTTTTAATATTTTTTTTTATTCTTGATTAAAATTTATAATAAAAAAAAACAAAAAAAAAATAAAATAAAATTTTTTTTTACTATTAAAGGTAATAAAAAAAAATAAAAATAAGTGAATTTAATTCTTTTATTTAAAAGCAATATTTCCAAAACTGTCATTAAAATCAACAATATTATTAAGTTTAGCGTTATTAATAGTTGTAAAAGAAAATAGATCATAAATAGTATTTTGTGGGATATTTGATAAAAGTTTATCATTTTTTAAATCTAAAAATGATATAAAACCATATGAAAAAAGTTTGTAAAAAACTTTATGTAGAGTAAATCCATTCCCATATTTTTTATCATACTGATTAAAAGTAAATAAATCTTGAAGAACTCTTTTGTAAATTGATTTAACCAGAATTTCATTTGAGGAACCAAAATAAATTTTTTGATTTGTAAAGATAACTCCATTCATAATACCACAACGAATAATATTCATTTTAATCCCATTCATAACACAGTTACTTTTCTCTTCAGGAAAATAATAATCACTTGAAATTAATTCGCCAGTTACAAACTTTGCATCTATATCATTAATTTTTTTTATAGAATAATGAGGAAAACTTAAAATTTGGGAAATGGTTTTTGATACAGCGTCAAGATAAACATTTTTTAATGGCGAGTAATAAAACCACTTTCTTGTAATACCTGGATATCGTTTTAATTTTTTAATAAAAGGATAGAAATCATTCAAAACAATATAATTATTATTATTATTATTATTATTATTATTATTATTATTATTATTATTATTATTATTATTATTATTATTATTATTATTATTATTATTATTATTGTTATTATTATTATTATTATTATTATTATTATTATTATTATTATTATTATTATTATTATTATTATTATTATTATTATTATTATTATATATTATTAATGAAATGTAATTAAAAAGTTCAATTGAATAACCTATGGAGTATATTAAAATTAATGAAAGATCTCTCTTATATAAATCTGGATTTTTACATTCATATGGTAAGTTTCCATTTATTATATTTTCTATAAAGCATTGAGATAGTTTTTTATTACCTTTTTTAAAGGCATTCTCTATTTGATGAGCTCTGTAGAGATTGGGAAATCTATAAAAGAAAGCTCGTAGGCCATCAGTATCTTCATTCCCAATTAAAATATCTACCATCGTAGTTGAACTATAATCTTCATTTAATATAAAAAAAGGCGATTCGATAAGTTCTTTATTAATTTGATCATAAGAATAATTGTTATAATATAGTGAAAATGGTAAAGTTTCGAATTTAACTTCCTCTCTTTTATTATTCTTTCTTAAAATAATGTCACACGCCCATGAAATTTCGATAGGATATACGATTTCTCTTAATTCTTTAAAAATATTTTTACTAAAATATATTGCAACCATAGGATCAGTTATAATAGCTCCATTATTCATATATGTAGAACTACCTCTGTCCAATCTTTCAATTAGAATGTTTTTTTCAAAATGTTCACATAAAACTTCTACAATGTCTAGATTAAAATTGAGAAAAATAAACTTTGGAGGTATATTTAATGCTTCCAATGTTGATTTTTCAATTTCAATTCCTAACAATATAATCTTGGGACTTGTTGATGATTTTTTACTACTAATATTATTATTATTATATTTATATTTATCTAGTAATAATTTAAATATATGGAGATCCTTATAAAAACAAATTGAAGAAAATACCTCAAACAATTCACTTTTTAAAATTGGTAATTCTTTTGGGAATAATTCTAAAATTATTGGTCCAAATGATTTTGATTGACCATTAATTATAGCTTCATTTAAAAAATGTGATAGTTGATAAAGTGAAGTTTTAATTCCCAATATTTCAACTAAATAAATGAATGTTTCTTTACTTTTTTTAATTTGATTAATATTACCATCTTCGCCGTCATCATTATTTTCTTTAGGTTTTTTATTTCCAAAACTATCATAAGAATTATAGTTAAACATTTTTATTTTTAGTTTTTTTTTTTCTTCATATAGTTTAAACAATGTAAAAATTGGTTTTATTTCTATTAATTTAACACTAATGTAATTATTATCTATTAAATATTTAAGTTTATCCAATTGACCACTTCCAATTAAAATATTATGATATGGAAAATATGAAACAGCCATGGGACCAATTTTGGAGTTTCGTTCATTTATTTTTTTTATTTCATCTTTAAAAGTTTCTAAAATAAGTTTAAATAATTCAATTGGTAGTTCCTCCCATTTATACAATCTTTTTAAACATTTTTCATTAAAATTTAAAAAATGTTTATTTTCAATTATTGAACTATATGAAATATAATAATTATAACTATTACTATTATTATTATTATCATTACTATTATTATTATTATTATTATTATTATTATTATTATTATTATTATTATCATTACTATTATTATTATTATTATTATTATTATTATTATTATTATTATTATTATTATTATTATTATTAGGGAAATATTTAATATAATTATTTAATTTTTCAATTACTAGTCGTTGATTTTTTGTTTTAAATATTAATTCAAGTGGGAAATCATAATAACTATATCCAATATATCTTTGTTCTTTATTCAATTCCTTAATATATGAATAGATTTTATATTTTAAATATTTATTATTAAAAACGAGTTTGTACAACAATTCCATTTTGTGTTTATTGCATAAAATATAAAAAAAAAAAAAAAATGAAAAAAAAAGAAAAAAAAAAAACTTTCTCACAAAGATACCAAAAACTTTCTCACAAAGATACCAAAATTATGTAATTTTTGAAAATTTAAACCCCTGTCGTAATTGAAGTTTTTTTTTTTAAAGATTGAATAGTTTTATGATTTTAAAATAAAAAATTGAATAAAAAGAATTGGGAATGTGATTTTAATTTTTGGTACTTTTTATGCTACCCCTATATATTTTTTTTTTTTTTTTTTGTTATATTAAAACATTTCTTGTCCTTTTTATTTATATTTAAGAAGTTTATCCTCTCTACTAATTTTTATATTTGTTATTACTTTGTGATATTTAATCTATATGTGATTTATTTGATTTATTTCAATTTTTTTTGAATATACTATTAATCTCTCTTTGTAGTTTTTTAGGATTATCTTTTATCGATCTAAAATGTAAAATATGTTCATCACGTGCTTCCATTCTGTATTCTACTCTTTCTCTTGCATATCTGTGTGGCTATAAATATAATAATAATAATAATAGTAATAATAATAATAATAATAATAATAATAATAATAATAATAATAATAATAATAATAATAATAATAATAATAATAATAATAATAATAATAATAATAATAATAATAATAATAATAATAATAATAATAATAATAATAATAATAATAATAATAATAATAATAATAATAATAATAATAATAATAATAATAATAATAATAATAATAATGATAAAATATATGTTAGGATAATTTTACTTATTATTTGCCTTTAAAAAAAAAGAATAAAAATCGTTTACCTTTCCATAATGGAATAATCTATGAGCTGCATCTAAGCCAACACCAATAAAAACTAAACCACCTGTAATGATACCAAAAACTGGTAAAACTTCAACCCAAGTCATTGTATGGTGTTATGTGATAATATGAAATAAAAAAATTGATGAAAAAATTTGAAAAAAATTTGAAAAAAAAAAAAAAAAAAAATATTTTATTTTTTTTATTTTTCATAATTTTTTATTTGTAAAGATTTTTTTTTCTATTAAACAGATTTTCTATACCAAAAAAACTTTTTTTAATTTTTTGAGATATTGGACACCTTTTCCTTTTTTTTTCTTTTTTTTTTTTTTTTAATTTTTTTTTTTTTAATTATTTTTTTTTTTATTATTTTTTTTATTAAATTTTTTTTTTTTTTTCATTGTTCTCCATCTATAGAAATGGATGAACTATATAAACAGGTTTTTAATAATAAATATTTAAAAAATAAAATTTATTCACATATTACAGAACACAATAAAGAACAAAGATATATTAGATATAATTATTATGATTTCCCTTTTGAATTAGTTTTAAAGTCAAAAAACCAACATGTATTAATTGAGAAATTAAATAATTATAATAAATATTTTAATAATAATAATAATAATAATAATAATAATAATAATAATAATAATAATAATAATAATAATAATAATAATAATAATAATAATAATAATAATAATAATAATAATAATAATAATAATAATAATAATAATAATAATAATAATAATAATAATAATAATAATAATAATAATAATAATAATAATAGTCTTAATAATTTTAATAATATCGGAAAACATTTTTTAAATTTTAACAAATCAAGTTTAGAGAGGTTATTACAATGGGATGATCTGTCATTGGAATTATTCGAACTTGTTTTTAAAACATTTGAAAAAGAAATTGAAGAGATGAAAGTATTGATTTCTTCAAGAGAAGAAGTAGTCTCTCCA
Organism: Dictyostelium firmibasis; assembly: GCA_036169595.1. Lineage (NCBI taxonomy): Eukaryota > Evosea > Eumycetozoa > Dictyosteliales > Dictyosteliaceae > Dictyostelium > Dictyostelium firmibasis. Next base: position 1,224,216 of record CM069765.1, on the reverse strand, counting down.
TATTTTATTGAATTGATAAAAACCGGAGATATTGATAAACTCAGTTTTTTAATAAAAAAAGGGTATTTGGAAGTTAAGGACATTGAAAACTCTCTAATTTTTGTTCGTCAAAATCTATTCTCACCTTCTAGAAAAAGTGATATAGATTATAAAACAATTGAACCAAAGAAAACTAAATTGTTTTATTATCTTTTCGATGAAATCAATGTAGTTTTACCAACTCAAATAATATTGTTAATGTTGTTGGACGTTGTTTATAATGACCAAATTGAAATTTATGGAGAAATACTCATTAATAGACTACCCGATACAATACCAGAAAATGAAGGCTATACCTTGACTAAGTTAGATCATTTTACAACATTTACATCATTAATAATAACGAGAAATATTTGGTCATTGTTTAATTTATTATTGAATAGATATAGAGTAGAGCCGTCATCGTCATCATTAAAACAAGATAACATAAAAGCAACAACAATAATAGAAGCAGTAAAAGAAGAAGAGATTGTTACAATTAATAATATTCCAATAAAAGGTTCAACATTAAAATATTTACAAATCGATCCAAGTGTAATAATAAATAAATGTAGTAATCTTGAGTTGGTAAAGGTATTATTAAAATCGTTTCCAAGTATTTACTTAAATCCTATACATTTTGGGTATACCAGAGTTATTTATTATCCAGAGGTGGCATTGTATTTAGTTGAAAATCATTTTAAATTACTTTCAATTTTCGATTTTTTAATATCGTGGCCTTGTTTTTACAAATTACGAGAAATGGGTTTATTATCATTAGTTAAACTACCTGTATCAGAAACCCATGATGGAGATCCTCAGTTCAAAGAGATATTATCAAAAGATATTGGCACCATTAAGAACTTGCCGGATGCATTCCAAAATTCACCTAAAATCATAAAGCAATTAATCAAGTTGAATGATCTAGAAGTAATAAAAGAGTTTTTAATAAAGTTCCCAAAGAATTATTCATTTAAAATAATTAAAAAATTAGTATTATCAATTCTAAAAACAACAGGTGAAGACCATATTAAAGATAACAGAATCGAAATACTAAAATTCCTAAACCAACATCTAAAGCAAGGTAATTTCCCATACTTTCATAGTAACCTTTTAAAGGAATTATGTTTTCTATTGATTTTTTCAATTGAAAATAACCAAAAAGAATTATTTGATACAGTTTTGTTTTTATTAAACCAATACAATAAGCAAGAGGATTATAGAATTTATTATAATTCCATTTCTGATTGGATTAAACGCAATCATGGTATTGGAAGAAAATGGTTATTGAATTCGTCATTTCATACTTTTTACTTGGATATTATAAACGAAAATTTAATCGACCTTTTGACTACAAACACTAATAGATACAAAAATATATCTTTATTCAACTCGAAATTTGTAATTGGTGAAGTTACTTCAAGAGATCCTTCAATTGAGCCAATTAGTTTCAATAGAGATTTAGGTTCAACAATTAGTGCAAATATAGTTCGTTGTGGACTTTTAAATGATATAATCCTAAGTAAGAACAACGATCATCACAAAGTCGAATTTTTTGGATTATCAAATGAAAAAACAATTAAAGTCTTCTATGATAAAGGTTTCATTAGAAACTTATTACTTCATAACTATGCATGGTTAGAAAAAACAAAAGGTGATTCATTTTTTTTTAATAAGGTTTTATTTAAACTTTTTAATTTTGGTTATATAAAAAGTAATGATTTAAAAAATGTAATTTCCATTTTAGATTCAATAAATAAATCTCACCTTATAGATAATTTATATTCATTATTTAATAATAATGATAATGATAATAATAATACAAATAAATTAATGAATCTTTTAAAAGAATAAAATAAAAAAAATAAAAAGTGAAATCAAAGAATTTTATTTAATAAAAAAATTTATATTACCCAAGTCAACAATAGAATTATTATTATTATTATTATTATTATTATTATTATTATTATTATTATTATTATTATTATTATTATTATTATTATTATTATTATTATTATTATTATTATTATTATTATTATTATTATTATTATTATTATTATTATTATTATTATTATTATTATTATTATTATTATTATTATTATTATTATTATTATTATTATTATTATTATTATTATTATTATTATTATTATTATTATTATTATTATTATTATTATTATTATTATTATTATTATTATTATTATTATTATTATTATTATTATTATTATTACTATTATTATTATTATTATAAATTTTATTTAGTAATAAAATTGAAAATTTATTTTTTAAATCATCTAACACTTTATATGATTTTAAAGAATTATTTAAAATTAAAAAAACATCATTAATTGATAAGAAAGATAACGAAAATAGTTTCATTAAAATTCTATAAAACACAAAACCTCTTCCTTTGGATTTTTCTAGGAATTCATAATTGAAGACAAATAAATTTTTTAAGAAACCTCTACTTGTATATATTTGTTTTAGTGTTTTTTTATTTGAAAAACCATAAAACTCAATTTGGTCACTTGAGAAAACAATTTCATTTATAATACCAAAAGCGATTATCAAGAGTCGTACTTGGCTTTGAGTATAATAAAGTGAATTAGTTTCTATAGAATGATCTCCTGATAGTAATTCGCTGAGAATAAATTTTGAAGATACTTTATCAATCTTATGAAGAAAACAACAAGAATTAATTAAACATAATTTTTGAAAGAAGATTTCTTTTACAAAATTTTGATAATATCTTTTAAATGGTGAATTATATAACCAAATTCTTGAAATTGACGGATTTTCAAGTATCCATTGAGATAAATGGTATTGATATTGGGATAAAAATAAGTTGTTTGTATTTGGTGGAGAAATATCTTGGATATCTTTTATAATAATTGATATCAAAATATCAAAAAACTTCCTATCATTGATTTCGATCGATATTTTTATTAATGATACAATGCTTGTATAGTAAAGGCCATTATAGGTATTCAATAGGTTTTGTTTGTCAGGTAACCCATTAACTTGTAAGGAATTTAAAAAACATTTTAAAAGTTTCTTTTTTAATGTTGAAGTTGTTGGGCAAGAAGATAAAGTGGATAACGATAGTTTCTCTAGGGTTGCAATTTGAAAACTATTAGGAAATCTTCTTAAAAATTGGTCTAATAAGTCAGCATCACCTTTTTTAATGAGATAATTAACAAAACATTTAGAGTTTCCGGCAAATTGAGGTAGTTGGTTGATTAGATCCTCTGTTATATCATCCAGGTTCGAGCCATCATATTCACACCAAGTATAAGAAGTATACAATGGTATAATATCTCTTTTTTTGATTGCTTCCAATTTTTTACAACATAACCATGAAATGGAAAAATAATAATTTGAAGAAATAATTGGGTTCCCAGTAGTCACCAAAAAAATAGCGACATCTGGATTACTGATAATTCTTTCATTTGTATATATTGATGAGAAAGGAAAAGGATGTGAATGTTTAAAAACAGCTTTTACCAATTCAATATCATCGCAATGAATCAACTCATTATTTGGAAATAGAAATGATTTTAATGCTCCTATTGAAATTTCTACACCATTTAATTTTACTGAATTAGGTTCTTTAATTATATTATAATTGTACAAACCATTGTTATTATCTACATTAAATTTATTTAATAAAAGATTGTACATGAATTTATCTCTATTTCTAATGATTGATGTAGTAAATGTTCCCATGCCATGATATTGACTCATTTCATTTATAATTATTGGTACATTTCTATCTAAATGTTTGATTACCATTGGCCCATAGATTTCTGATTTACCGTTATTGACTATGTCATCTAAAAATTGTGTTATCACTCCAGTTCCCAATAAAATTTTTAAATCCTTAAAAAGGAAATCAAACATTTTTTTCTTTTCTATAATAGAGTTGTTGTTGTCATTGATATAGCTAAAAAAATTTCCAAATGATTTGGGCTCAATATTTTTTATATCAAGGTACTGATTGTTTAAAAGATACTTTAGTTTTTCAATGTCACAATTATTAATTATAATGGCATAGGTTGGTTTTTGAGGCGCATATTCCAGATACCCTACATTTAAAATTTCGTCACTATAGTTTAAAATCTCCTTTTTAAATGTTTCAAAAAAATAGTAAAATAGTTTAATTGGTAACTCTTTCCATTGACATACTAATTTTAAACATTCAGAATTAAAATTTAAAAAAAAATGTCCTTCACTATTCTCCATATTATTGTTATTATTATTGCTATTATTATTATTACTATTATTATTATCATTATTTAATTTTTTGAGAAAATAATTGTTATAATTTTTTAATTTCTCTATTAATAGTTGTTGGTTCTTTGATTTCAATATTAATTCGAGTGGGAAATCATAATAATTATAACAAATATACCTATGTTCTCTGTTATGTTTTTTTATAAACGTATATATTATTTTCTTTAGGTATACATTTCGAAATACTTTTCTAAAGAGATCATCCATCTTGGTGCTCTTTTAAAAAAAATGATTTATTGAGGTTTTTTTTTTGAATTTAAATTTTTTTTTTTCTTTTTTTTTTTTTTTTTAAAATAATTTTCTCAAAAAAGTTTTTATTAGAAAAAAAAAAAAACTATTTCCAAATAAAAAAAATAATGACAAACAATTTTAAAGGTGAATTCTAATATTATAACTAGTATTAACAGATATTACATCAAAAAAAAGATTTGGGTGGTAAATTTTTTTTAAAAAAGATACCTCTTTTATTTTATTTGTTTTATACAAAAATAAAAATAAAAAAAAAATATAATAAAAAAAAAAAAAAAAAAAAAAACAAAATCTCGATCGAGATTTTGTTTTTTTTTTATTATATTTTTTGAAATTTTTTCACACAAATTATTGTTTCTCTTCGTTCTTTCTAATGTTAAAAATTGTAGATTTAAAATTTAAATATAATTGAACATTCTTTGTAAATTCTAATTGATAATCATGTAAGTTATAATCCATAACATATTTGAATTTTTCAATTGGATCAACTTGTACATAGTTATAATTTATAGAAACCAAATAATTAATGATATCATCATCATAATCATAAAGATTGTTATATTTTATTTTTTCTGATCTTTTAACTAGAATTAATAAATGATGAATAAAATTAAATTTTTGATTACTTTTATTACCATTTTTATCCAAAATATTTAAATTTAAATATTTGAAATTACCAATACCTAACAAACATCTAATAAACTTAAAATTCCTTTTTTTTGAGATCATAAATTGCACGGTTTCATTTTCATTTATAGTTTTTAAAAATCTATTCTCTTTTAAATAAAATAATGCTATAAAATTAATTTCACCACTATTATTATTATTACCAAAATAATTATTACAACTATAATTATAATTAATTTTACAATAATTATTATTATTATTATTATTATCATCATCAGTTTCTATGTCATCATTAAAATTATCATATAAATGTAAATAATCATTTTCACCGCTATTATAATAATTAATTAAATCTAAATAACTACAGAAAAGATAATTTAATAATTTTGATTGTAAATCTAATTTTCTTAATTTGTCAACTACTATTGATTTAATATTATTAAAATTTTCATTAAATAATTTAAAATAATTGAAATTAATTGATAATATTAAAATCAATAAAAAATTATTTGAATTTACCAATGAACTTTTTTTATATAATATCTCTTGCATCAATAAAATTGATAGTTGTTTTTCAGTTTTCATTTTTCTATAATTTAATAAAAATCTAAATGGATTCAAACTAAAAGTTTCTAAATAATTTTTCGTTTTAAATTTAATTTCAATTTCAAACTTTCGAAATTCATTTAATAATTTAAATCTTTTAAAATGATTTATTGGTAATCTTGATATTTCTAATTTTTTAAAATTCTCTTTTAAATCTATAACTTCACCATATTTATCAATATCAATTAAAAATGGCATAACATTATTGTTAAAATTATTATTATTATTATTATTATTATTATTATTATTATTATTATTATTATTATTATTATTATTATTATTATTATTATTATTATTATTATTATTATTATTATTATTAAAATCATTAATTAAAAATACCATTCTTAAAAATTGATAATTTGTTAATTTATAATATGAATTAGAAATTAGATGATTATTATTTGAATATGATAATATTAAATTAACTAAATTTTCATAACCAAGTATGATTGAAGATTTTAATAAATCTAAATATTGTGAATATGATTTAAAGTATTTTGAATGAAATAATCTAAATAATTCTGTATCACCATTCAATGCATCAATGTTACCAAGTAAATTAATATTTTGAATATTATATTCAATGAATTGATTTAACCTATTCATTGTTAAACCTGATTTACCACACCAATTTACATTTGCTCTTAAAATTAAAAGATTATTAAATTGATTATCTTCTCTCAAACATGAAAAACTAAATTTTAATTGTGGTGATTTAATTTCATTTGAATTGTATACTGTTGATATTAAGAAATCTGCAATATCAGGACAATTAATTCTATAGATTAATTCATCATTTTCTAACTTTAATAAATTTGGTTTACATTTATATATAGTCTTTATTATCTCTAAATTATTCGATTTAAAAATTGCATTCTTTGAAATTGGTAGTGATACTAATATTTCAATAGCTACTTTAATTTCACCATTAAATAATGAATAAGTTGTTTCATTAAATTTTTCTAATTTTAAATGAATTGATAATGTTTCAATAATTAATGACAATAAAATTTTATCATTCTCTTGAATTGCTATATTTATTGAACTATAACAAATGTTTATTATATCTTGAATGCTATAATATAAACCAATCAATTTGAATAATGATTTCATATGTAAATTTGATTCTTTTTGAATAACTGAAATCTTATAAATCATTTTATTAATCAATTGTATTGGTAAAAAAAATTTTGAGTATCTTGAAAATAATAATTCAAATATTTTAATTGTTGAACCATCTTTTTCAAATTTAATTGGGAAATTATATATCTTATTATTATTATTGTCAATTTCAATTTTCAAGTATGTTTTAATTAGTTTTTCATAGGTAATTTCATTGTATTTTAATAAATAGTGTTGGTGTTGTTTTTTATGTTGCTTTTTATCTTCTTCTTCTTCTTCTTCTTCTTCCATTGGTAGTAGTAAAATTATAATAAATTCAAATATATTAAAATTACAACCATTATTTAACATTATGTAAATTGATTTCATATTTAATAATTCTTTAAAATCTTCATTGAATGTGTTGTATACGATACTAAAAGTTTCAAAATCTAATTCTTTCCAAATCAATAATGATTTTAAACATTCTTTATTAAAATCTAAATAGTATCTACTAATACTAATGCTACTAAATCTATCATTAAATTCACCATTAATTATATATTTACTATAGAATTTAATTTTCTCTAAAAGAAGTGTTTGATTTCTACTCTTTATAACCAATTCCAAAGGGTACTCATAAAAATTATATGTCAAATATAATAAACTCGAATTGTATTGTCTTATGAACTGAAAAATTTTATTTTTTAAATAATTATTTTTAAATACATGAAAAAATAATTTATCCATTCTTATGTGAAAAGAAAAAAAAAAAATAATAAAAAAAAAAAAAAAAGAAAAAAAAAAAAGAAAAAAAAAAAAAAAGAAAAAAAAAAGAATATTTTTTTTTTTAAATCAAAAAACATTTTATTTTTGAATTTAACAAAAACAATTTGATATAAAAAAAAAAAAATGCAAAAATGTTTTTTTTACTTAAACAAAAACGGTTCGAATATTTTTATTTTTTTTAATCTTTCAATAAAAATAATTCTATTTTTATTATCCAATTCTGATATTGAAGATATTAAATTTGTTTCATGAAACAAATAAAAATATTCTCCATAAATAATTACATTATTAATAGTTGAACTATTGACTATTTCCAACAAATAATTAAAGGGATAATCATTTTGTAAAAGAGGTAAAAATAATAATAATAAATTTAATTTTTTTCTAAATAAATTTACAGCTGTTAATTGTTTATCATTATCATATGTTGAAAGTAATCTTGGTATTATTAAATTGAAAATATTAAATTTCTTATCACTATACTGATCGCAGAAATATTTGATTAGATTATGATTTAAATCTAGTAAACCTGGATATCTATAATCACTATAATGACTATAAAATAATTCTAATGATTGATAATCTTTCATTCGAATTAAACAATCTTTAACATAAAACTTTGAGAATCTTAAATGACTATCAAAATTTATTAAAAATTTAAGTTGATTAAATCCAATATAAAAATCAGTAACCATAAAATCCCATCTCAATAATTTATTTGAAAAGAGATCATAATTATCATTTAATATTTTATCATTTGATATACTTGAGTATGTAAGATAAAATGGTGGGTGTTTGATATTACTTTTATTTCCATTACCACTACCACCACTTATACTACTGCTACCACCATTAACACTACTACTATCATCAGATATTAATAAAAAATCTAAATGATTTTTTAATAGATATACTGATATCTCTGGATCAGTTATTATAATTCTATTATTTTTTGATTTACTATAATTATAAATAATACTTGAGAATGGTAATTGAAATCCTCTATTATCTGTATGATTTACTATAACTAACTCATCGAAAAATCCAACAAATAATGAATTTGATTGATAGATTGATAAATAATCGATATCTAATAAATCTAAAACTCTTTGATTAAATTTGACTTGATATTTTGTACCTTTAAATAAATATCTTGATGGTGGTGATGATGATAATGATGATAATGATAATGATAAATCAATATCATATAATTCTATTATTTTTAATATCAATAATTTTATCATTTTTTTATCACCTTGAATTAATGATGTTGTTGATATATTTTTTATTCCATCTAGTTTGTTATTATCTTCATAGCCTCTAGAGCGAAAAACTTGTGGTTTCTCTAAATTTTTCACTAAAAGTTTACCAAATAAATTTGTTGATTTTTCTTTAACAATTTTTTCTAAAATAAAACAAATTATTTTATTTTTAATTTTTATTGATTGTAGTTTATGAGATGAAGTTAGTAAATTAAAAAGTTTAATAACTTCTTCTGTTGAACAACTAGATATTGAAAATATAATTAAATCTTCCCAATTAACAAAAATAGAATAATGAAAATTCTCTTCTATAATTGATGACGACAATAAAAACTTCTCTAGTATTAAAATATTTTCATTTTCAATTAAATCTCTAAAGTATTTATATATTTTCATTGATTGGATTTCATTTTTAAATGTTTCAAAAATTAGTCTAACAATTTCAAAATCAACTCTTTTCCACTTAAATAAATATTCTATACAATTTTCATCTATATATAATATTTTTTCATCTTCATCACTAGGCCTATTATTATTATTATTATTATTATTATTATTATTATTATTATTATTATTATTATTATTATTATTATTATTATTATTATTATTATTATTATTATTATTAATAATGATATTGTTATGTAGTTTTATTCTTTCAATTAAAAGGTGTTGATTTCTAGTTTTTATTATGGATAATAATGGGATCTGATAATAGTTATAGGTTTTTTTATATAATAGTGATTCATTTATTTGTTTTATTTTTAAAAAAATTAATGACCTTATATACAAATTTTTAAATACTTTAAAAAAAACATCATCCATTTTTGTTTGAGAAAATTAATTTTTTTTTTAATATGGGAACCACACTAATTTTGTTTGAGAGAATTGAATGCCATATAAAAAATTTCCGATCAAATTCTGAAAAACTTAAAAAATTTTATTTTTTTTAATTAAATTTAATTAAATTAAATTTAATTTAATTTTTTTCTATTTTTTTTTTATAAACAATTGAACAACGAAATACATTTTATATTATTTATTTTTAATATTTGTAAATATTTTGTTTATAAATATCTGTTTTTATAAAATGGTTTTTTTCAATTTTTTTTTTTTTTTTTTTAATAACTTTATTAATATTAACATTGGTTTATTTAAAGCAATATATATAAATAATCGTAGTGTTATATAAATATGAATATATAATTATATGGAACATACATAGCAGATTAATTAGCACAAAATTTAGTTAAGGTTAACAGCAAAATTCAGTAATTAAATAATGGATGGCAATAATAATAATACCAATATTTCCCATCCAAATCGTATGATTTGTGGTCATGAACTATGCAAAGAAAGGTATAAAGAAAATGGTGAAATCCGAATATATAGTAATATTAGTCGTCGAAAAAGACATGAAAAACAAACCCATTTTGGTTGTAATGATATATATCTCTTTAAAGGTGAAAATAATATTCAAACATATAAACATGAACCATTTAAAAAATATAGATGCAAAACTGAAACTAATAATGAGAGATGTGCACATTCATACTTATCCTTCTGATTTAAAAAAACATCAATATACCTTTCACCACATAATACCAATAACAGCACTACCTATATACCAACATTATGAGGATGATGGTTTTGCAAATGCATTTAATAATGAAGAAGAAAGTGATGGTATTAGAATGGAAATAGATGAAGATGAAGAAAAAGATAAAGATAAAGAATAAGAAGAAGAGGATAAAGGAGGAGGAGATGATGAAGATGAAGAAGATGAAGAAGAAGAAGAAGAAGAAGAAGAAGAAGAAGAAGAAGAAGAAGAAGAAGAAGAAGAAGAAGAAGAAGAAGAAGAAGAAGAAAAAGAAAAAGAACAAGTTGAACCAAATAGTAATATAGAAGAGAGTTTATTTTCATTTTCAAGATTTAAAGATAGATTTAAGAATATTTTAGGTATAGGTTATTGCAATAATAATGATAATTATAGTGATAGTGGTAGTGATAGTGATAATGAAAACATTAACGATAGAAATGGATATGAAACTGATGAAGAAGATGAAATGGACTCAAGTTCAGAAGATAATATTAACAATGGAGAGGGTTCAGGTTCAGATTTAGAAGAAGTAGAAGATGAATCATGTGAAGATGAATCATATAGTCATAGTAGTGACGATGCTGAAGATATTATGGAGGTAGAACAAAATCAAAGTGCAGATGAACAGTTTCAAAATGAAGGTGAACAAGATCAACATATAAATCAAGATGAAGGTGAACAACCAAATCAACAACCAAAACAACAACCAAATCAACAACTAAATCAACAAAATAGATTTCATCTTACCTATGTAAAAGATTTAAAATATAAATTTGAATTAGATAGTAGCCATTGGTCCAAAAAAAAGCTAAGGTTAGAAAAAGAAATAACAATTGAGGAGATTAATTGTGATTTAGGCAGTAGTGCAATTCCAACAACAAGTACTAGTACCATCACTACTGCTCAAACTGCTTCTCATACTGTTTCAGTCCCTTTTACTCGTAATATCTCTCATAATGCAGCTGCAGATTCCTATTGATCCACCAATTATATTTGGTTGACCTCATATTATTTCCACCCACCTTATTTCTCATATAAATTTTTTTTTTTTTTTAAATAAAGGTTAATACCAATTATTTTATTAAATTAAATATTGTTTTAAAAGTGTTAATTATAAAATATAATTCAAAACAACCTTTGTATACCATATTTTTTGCTATGGTCGGTAAAAATTTAATATGAGGAAATTTCAAAATTTTTCTAAGTCAAAAAAAATGAGGTGAAAATAAAAAAAAAATAAAAATAAAAATAAATATAAAAATAAAAAATTATTTGAATCTGGAATTTCCAAATAAAAAATTGATCTCATTTTCGATAAATTTATTTTTTTCAGAAGTTCTTTTTTATGATCTTTTTTTTTGGAAAAATATTACTTTTTTTTATTTTTTTTTTATATTTTTGAATAAATAAAAGAAAACTGGTTAAATTTCTATTTTTACCAGGTGAGATTATTTTTTTTTTTTTTTTTTTTTTTTTTTTTTTTTTGTAAGGTATATCTTGTAAATTTCTCAAAAACAAAATAAACTATATGATTATTTAATCAAAAACAAATGCTTTGTTGTAATAGAATGATGTTCTTTAACCACCATTTCTTACCAAATTTTTTATTTGGCTTACTTTTTTAAAACAAAAATAGAAAACCAAACTATACTAAAGTATAAAACAAAGTTTCTGTGAAAAATAAAAAAATAATTATTATGTTAAAAAAAGTCAACATGTAAATTTGGTAAAATGTCAAAAAAATTATGAAAAAAAAAAAAAAAAAAAAAAAAAGTTGACTCATTTTTGGATGTAACCCCTTTTTTTTGTGTTTTATTTTTTATTTTATTTTTTATTTCATTTTTTTTTTGACAAAATAATATAAATTTTTTTTTTTTTTTTGTGTAACATTCTTATGAAATTAACATTTTGAATCTATTTTTTCTTATGATTTTCTCATGACTTTAAAAAAAAAAAGGTTGGTTATACCGAAAAATATTTTTTATAAAAAAAATAAAACTATAAAAAGATTTTTTTTTTTTTTTTTTTTTTGAAATAATTTTATTTTTAGAACAAAGTAAAAAAAAAACAACTCATTGACAAGTTAACATTTTAATCATATTTATTTCATTCATTGATTTACTTAAATAAAAGAAACAAAAAAAAAAAAAATATAAAAAAAAAGAATAATAATTATTGAATGTCTGATGATTACGAATTAACAGAATTGCAGCCGCCTGAAGGTGCAAATTGCAATTATAATATTAATACACCTCAATATAATGGTGATAATGAATCACCAAATATATTAATAAGTGATAATCAATTCAATCAAATTGCAAATGAATTAGAAAATGATTCTAAAAAATTCTTTTCAAATCAAGATCCTGAAAAGAATGTAATTGATCAAACTAATGAAGCACAAAACGAACAAGATTTTAAACTACGTAGTTATTTTGAAAATTCTCAACGTATTGCTTTAGGAAATGGTCAAAAACCAAAAAAAATGGGTATTTCAATTAGAAATTTAACAGTTGGTAATTATTTTATTTTTAATTTTTATATTTTTTATTTTTATATTTTTTATTTTTATATTTTTTTTTTTATTAATTTTTTTTTATTTTTATAATTTTTTTTTTTTTTTTTCATTAATTTCTTTTTTTTTCTTTTTTTAAAGTTGGAAAAGGTGCCGATGTATCAGTAATTTCGGATTTATCAACACCTTTTGTAGCTTTATTTAATTTATTTAAACCATCAACATGGAAGAAATCAAGTGGTAGTACATTTGATATCTTACATGATGTAACTTTATTTAATAGAGATGCAGAAATGCTTTTAGTGTTAGGTCGTCCAGGTGCTGGTTGTTCAACATTATTACGTGTAATATCAAATCAACGTAATTCTTATGTTAATGTAACTGGTAATGTAACTTATGGTGGCATACCAGCAAGTGAATGGGAGAAGTTTAAAGGTGAAAGTATTTATACTGTAAGTATTATTATTTTTTTTTTTTTATTTTTTTTTTAATTTATATAAAATATTAATTATTTATAAAAATTATTTAGCCAGAAGAAGATACACATCATCCAACATTAACAGTTCGTGAAACATTGAATTTTGCCTTAAAATGTAAAACCATTCATAATCGTTTACCAAATGAAAAGAAAATAACATACAGACAAAAAATTTACGAATTATTAGTTGGTATGTTTGGGATTGCCAAACAATCTGATACTGTAAGTTTTTTTTTTTTTTTTTTTTTTTTTTTTTAAAAATTTAATTAATATTTTATTGTTCAAATAAATTAATATATATATATATATATTTAGCTTGTTGGTAATGAATTTATTAGAGGTTTATCAGGTGGTGAACGTAAAAGATTAACGATCACTGAGGCAATGGTATCATCAGCTTCAATCACTTGTTATGATTGTTCAACACGTGGTCTTGTATGTTAATTATTTATAAAAATATAAAATATAAATTATAATAATGTATTTACTTTTTTTTTTTTTTTTTTTAACCAAAAGGATGCTGCATCAGCATTAGATTATGCAAAATCAATTCGTATTATGTCAGACACATTACATAAAACAACGATTGCATCATTTTATCAAGCATCAGATTCTATTTTCAACTTATTTAATAATGTTGCAATTTTAGAAAAGGGTAGATTAATTTATTTTGGTCCAGTTGCTATGGCAAAACAATATTTTCTCGATTTGGGATTCGATTGCGAACCACGTAAATCTACACCAGATTTTTTAACTGGTGTTACGAATCCTCAAGAGCGAAAAGTACGTCCAGGTTTTGAAGGTCGTGTACCAGAAACATCATCCGATTTCGAAAGAGCTTGGAAACAATCTGATATCTATCAAAAAATGCTTCAACAACAAATAGAGTATGAGAAAAAGATTGAGTTGGAACAACCTTCTACAAATTTCATTGAACAAATTAGAAATGAAAATAGTAAAACCAATCCAAAGAAATCAATTTATACAACCTCTTATTTCACTCAAGTTAGAGCATTAATAGCCAGAAACTCTCAAATCATTTGGGGTGATAGATTTGCATTGGTTTCAAAATATATTTCAATCATCGTTCAAACTTTTGTTTATGCTTCATTGTTTTATAATATGAAACCTGATGTAACTGGTTTATTTAATAGAGGTGGTGCAATTTATGCTGTAAGTAAATTAATATCAGATTTTTCGATTGTTTTTTTAATTAACACATTATTATTATTCCCTCACAGGCGATTTTATTTAATGCATTCGTTTCAGCAGGTGAATTACCAATCACATTTTATGGTAGAAGAATTTTACAAAAACAACATTCTTATGCAATGTATCGTCCATCAGCACTTCATATTGCACAGGTTATAACAGACATACCATTGACGGCCATTCAAGTATCAATTTTTTCAATAATTGTTTATTTTATGTATGGTTTACAAGTTGATGCCGGTAAATTCTTTATATTCATTTTTACAATTTTTGGTTCAACCTTATCAATGGTAGCATTTTTTAGAGCACTTGGTAATCTTAGTCCATCATTATATGTTAGTCAAAACATATTGAATGTATTTATTATTTTTATGTTTACCTATGGTGGTTATTCAATTCCAAATAGTAAGATGCATCCATGGTTTAGTTGGTATTTCTGGATAAATCCATTTTCATATCCCTACAAAGCGTTAATGGCAAATGAATTTGGTGATATGAATTTCACGTGTAATGATGAAACTGCAATTCCATTTGGTAGTTACATTGCATCAAATGGTAGTACCATGTCTTATGAAGACCAATATAGAGCTTGTCCTTCTCCAGGCGCAATTGAAGGTCAAATGATTAATGGTCAACATTATGTGGATGGTTCAAATTATTTAGAGGCAGCACTTAGTTTCAAAAGTGATGATCGTACATTAAATATTATCGTCACCTATCTATGGTGGATATTTTTTGTTATCATCAATATGATTGCATTGGAATTATTTGATTGGACCAGTGGAGGTATGCCACATAAAGTCTACAAAAGAGGTAAAGCACCAAAAATCAACGATGATGACCAAGAGAGACAACAAAATGCAATGGTTGCAAATGCTACCAGTAAAATGAAGGATACTCTTAAAATGAGAGAAAGTTGTTTCACTTGGAATCATATTCACTATACAGTTCAATTGAATGGAAAAGATCTATTGTTGTTGAATGATGTAGAGGGTTGGATTAAACCAGGTCAAATGACAGCATTAATGGGTTCATCTGGTGCTGGTAAAACAACATTACTCGATGTTTTAGCAAAGAGAAAAACAATGGGTACAGTCACTGGAAAATGTTTATTAAATGGTAAAGAGTTGGATATTGATTTCGAACGTATCACAGGTTATGTCGAACAAATGGATGTTCATAATCCTGGTTTAACAGTTAGAGAGGCATTGAGATTCTCTGCTAAACTTCGTCAAGAACCAACGGTATCATTAGAAGATAAATATGAATATGTCGAACATGTCTTGGAAATGATGGAAATGAAACATTTAGGTGATGCATTGATTGGTTCATTGGAAACTGGTATTGGTATTTCGGTCGAAGAGAGAAAGAGATTAACTATAGGTATCGAGTTGGTAGCCAAGCCCCACATTCTTTTCCTTGATGAACCAACAAGTGGTTTAGATTCTCAATCAAGTTATAACATTGTAAAATTCATTCGTAAATTAGCCGATGCTGGTATGCCTTTGGTTTGCACAATTCATCAACCTTCTTCTGTTTTATTTGAATATTTCGATCGTATTCTTTTATTGGCCAAAGGTGGTAAAACCGTTTACTATGGTGATATCGGTGAGAGATCCAAGACTCTTACATCTTATTTCCAACGTAATGGTGTTAGACCATGCACTGAGAGTGAGAATCCAGCTGAATACATTCTCGAAGCAATTGGTGCTGGTACTAATCCAGGTGTGTCAGTAACAGATTGGCCAGAACTTTGGAAACAATCACCAGAACTTCAAGCGGTACAAGCAGAGTTGGCTTCATTGGAGAATACTGCCACCATTCACATTTCAGACGAACAAAACGGACCACCAAGAGAATTTGCAACCAGTCTTTGGTATCAAACATGGGAAGTTTATAAACGTTTAAATTTAATTTGGTGGCGTGATATGAGCTATGTCTATGGTATTTTCACTCAAGCTGCTACGTCGGGTTTAATTATTGGTTTTACATTTTGGAATTTAGGTGAATCGTCATCTGATATGAATCAACGTGTCTTCTTTATATTTGAAATTCTATTCTTGGGTATTCTTTACATCTTTATTGCAATTCCTCAGTTTTTGACCCAAAAAGCTTACTTTAAGAAAGACTTTGCCTCTAAGTTTTACTCTTGGTGTCCATTTGCAATCTCTATTGTAATCGTTGAATTACCATTCGTTGCTATTTCAGGAACTATTTGCTTCTTTTGTTCTTTTTGGACATCTGGTATTAACTACAATGGTCGATACGACTTTTATTTCTATGTAACTTTCATTCTCTTCCTTTTCATTTGTGTTTCACTTGGTCAAGCTGTATCTGCCTTTTGTTTCAATGTCATGTTGGCTCAAACAATTTTACCACTTTTATTAGTAATGTTATTCCTTTTCTGTGGTGTTTTAGTACCTGTAAGTTAAATAATAGTTTTTTTAAAATGCAACAAAAAAAATATAATATAATATTCTAATTAATTTTCCTCTTTTTAACTATCGATAGTATGAACAAATTCCAAACTTTTGGAAATTCGTTTATCATACAAACCCATGCCGTTATTTCTTAGAAGGAGTTGTATCATCGGTTTTAAAGAATATAGATGTTAATTGTTCAAATGATGACTTGACAAAATTCTCAAATCCAACCAACTTACCATGTAAAGAATACTATAAACCGACTGTTGGTCAAGTTCGTGCAGTTTTCGAAGGTGACGAAAGTTATTGTGGTTACTGCGTTTTCAAAACTGCTGATCAATATTATGAAACTCTTGGCTGGTCTTATGATAATCATTTAAGAAACTATGGAATTTTATGGGCTTTCTTTATTTTCAATATATTCATGGTGGTATCCTTTGTTTATTTAACTAAAAAACCAAATAGATAAAAAATAAATTTTCAATAAAACCTTCTCTCAAAAGAAATTAGAACAAAAAAAATTGTGACACATATATTTTATTTATAAAATAGATAATAAATAAGGGAGCTTTTTTAAAACACCATCCTAAGATATTGTTTGGTATGGCTTGATACTTTTAATTTTGAATTTTTTTGAAAGGATCATAACAATAAAGGATTGTTAAAGCAGGAACGATTTCAGTTATAATTAAACCGATAAAACTAAAGGCGATTGAAGAATGACCAGAAACTAAAACCAAAATAAAGACACAATGTAAAATAAAACCAATTGAACAAATTAAAGTGAGTAAAAAGATTCTGTTATGATGAGATGAATTGATTGAGGATTCACCTAATGCTTTTCTAGTATTACGCATAACAAAGAATAAACTTCGACCCAGATAAACAAAGGCAGCACCAAGTATTATTGAGATAAGTGCTTGAATAACGGCATAGGTAATGGAAATTGCTTTTTGAGGAATTGAACTCTTTGCTGGAATAATAATTCTTGAACCACAATCATTGGTTGGGTTTGATTGAGTATTTGTGAAAACTAAACAACATGCAATAAATAATAAATAGATAATAATATTGATGTAAAGGATCAATTTACACACTGTTTTTGATAGACTTTCAGCGGACCTATTTTTCTTTAATACTAAAAATACAATAACATACCAAAGTACAATGATGACTGTAAAAGCGGTAAAGTAAATAAATGTTGGTAATATTACTAAAATATAGTCGCCAGTTGGATTTCCTGCTAAATGACCATTTGGTAAGATGTAAAAGTAGAGTGATCTCATTAAAATGAAAATTGTGACGATAAATGTCAAACCATTTACTAATTGGAAATTAAACTTTGATAATCTGATTTGATTAAAAATTACAACACCCAATTGGAACATTGCCCATAAGCCGACTAACAAGTATAAAGTTGCTAATGTAAATAATAAACCACGAGTTGTTTTATCGAAAACTTGTTTTGAAACATCATTCCACTCTCCGTCAACTCTAATAATTGGGAAAAATGTTTGAACTGATGATTTTGGATCAAAACCACTAAAATTGGAGCAAATCATAAAACTACCATCGTTACCTGTTTTATTAAAGGTTTCAACATCTAATATATATAATTCGCCATCGTCATTAGGGCCACCATCGTCATTGCTTGTACTTTTTAATGATGCAAAGTCGTAAACTGGGAATTTTGATGTTGATCTTTTATTTTCTGGGATTATTGAACAAATTGTAAATTTATTAATCGTCGAGAATTGAGATTTTATATAGATACCATCACCTATTAAAATACCGACGATTGCATCTTTATCATTTAAAACACCATACTTTTCTGGTACTTGATAGGAAACAAAGTTTGAAGGTAATGATTCTGGTGCTGTTGACGTGAAAATTTCTTTACTATATTGTGATACTAAAAGAATTGGACAACCTTGTTTAATTGATTCGCTTTGGAAAATAATTTCACCGTAGTCAAAATTAAAAGTTGAACTTTGTCCAAAACATGGTTTAGTTTGACCTACTAATGGAATTGACTCTGTAAAACAATTTGAACCACCTGAACAACTACATGAAATTGAGTTTAAATTTGATTGTGTTCTTTCCATACGACAAAATGTTTCTGAACGTAATAAATCTGCTGTTAAAGTATCAACTGAATTCATTAGACTATCAAAAAATGATCGATGGTTAAATGTTTTCATTGGGTGAGAAAAGGATTTAAATGTATTATTTTCAATCCAATTGAGATTTTCAATGAAAACACCTGGAATCCAATGTCCTTCTGTCCATGAAAACATTTGAGTCCATTGATTATTCGATCTAAAACAACCTGTGCAAAGTTGTTCATCCATTTCGTTGAAACGGAAATTAAATGGTAAGTTATCGGAATTGGTTTCTAATGTTTTGCATCCCATCTTTGATAGACATTCAGTTTTGTTCATAGAGATTGACCACCATTTACTACCATCATCCTCACATTGTTTCTTACTTTGATAAATTGGTTTATTTGGGAAACAACCCATTGGTGAATCATTTTCACTATCGAAATTACAACTTGGTGAAAAACCAGCACGATATGCAAAGTGTCCTCTTACACATTTACCAACACCATTTGGATAATAGGGTGTACTATCTTGTGAGAAAAAGTATTGATCTGAGCATTTACCACCATCATTTATACATGAATCTTTGGTTTGACATGGAATTGTATACACTGAGCAAGTTGTACCAAAACATTCATCAGGTGAGTTGCTTGGACAATCTACCCATGTGTAAGAACTTGAACTGCAATTTACTTGAGAATTAGTTGTAAATGTACAAATTTCATAATTGGTATTCCATACAGAACCTGTATGAGTTAAACAATCAGTTTGATTATGAGAACTTTCAATAATACAACCTTTAAATCCTGTACACTCAAAACCACAATCATTCGAACACTCTCCTAAATTTTCACATTGTTCTTTTGTTACTCCTAATTGGTAACGACCATTTGGTAAAAGACATGCTGAACTTGATGTACAAGTTGCTTTGTCTGTAAAATCATTTAGTGCATGACAAAAAGTTTGATTTTCACTAGAACAATGGCCACAGAATGAGCTAATGCTATTACAAGTTTGAGCGCATGAATCTTTGAAATCAGTTGGCCCATTACATACTGGAACTTGGCAAAACCCGTATTTTGTGCAACTGAATTCTATCGGAGGGTATTGATATTCTTGATAATTTGTGTAGAATCGATCATAACAAATATCATGTTGTAAAACACATGATGAATCTAAACATACTATTGGTGGGTAACAACGACCAAATTTAATTGATGTCGAATTATAAACCATACTGTTACGAAGTATATCAGAATCAATGAATGATTCACTGACACAATCATCTTGAATATGTTGATTATAAATGCTCTCTACTAAACTATCATTTATTGATGTTGGTGAAATTTGAGCAAATGCATATAATGCGCTTGGAGAAAGGTTTCTTAATACACAATTAATATAAATTTTATCTGTGTTTTCAATATTTGGTATGCAATATCTTGAAAATAAATCACATTTCGTTCCAGTACTATTTTTACAATCGTTATCGTTATCGCATAGGATTTTGTTTGGTACTTTACAAGTTCGAACGGTTTCGACTACTGATAACTTTAAATCTCTAGTTATGTAATCTGGTACGGTACAATCATCTGATGTACTTAATGATTTGTAATATTCTGATAGTACTGATTGAGTACACTCAAAACTTGAGCATTGATCTTCAATTTTATCATCCAAAGTATTAATAAATTCGATGGTTGAAACTGGTGAAATTTTTGGTATACAACATTGAAAGAATGATAAACTACCATTACAACATGGATCGATTGATTTATCTTTATTACTAAGACCATATGGGCAAGAGGTTGTTGTGACATTCTTTGAAACTATCTGTGTGTTTAATAAAGATGATGCTTGATTTGAACAGCCTACCCAATCATCACGAATTGTTAATGCTTCTAATCTATATCTCCAATTGTTTAAACTATTTAAATCTGTTACACTGAAAAGAATTGACTGAGTTTTTTCGATTGCTGAAAGAATTGATTGAAATTCTGTATAGTTACATGTTGATAATTCTACCTGTTTGATTGGTGTAATACCTCTTAATGGCTCTCCTTTTGAATTAAATAATGTTGATAAAAATTCGATGGATGATTTTGAAATTACATCGATACTATAATAGATTTTTGTTGATAATGATGAAACAGTTTTTAAAGATAATATTACTGATAGTTGATAAGAGTTTGGTTTGATTGGATTTGCTAAGAATACATCCTCATAATTGATTGAGTTATAAGAGGGTGATTCTAAAAAATAAGGTGGAACAGGCCAAAGTGGATTACCATCTTCCAATGGATATTGATTCACTAAATTTGAACAAAGATACCAAGTTGGACATGATAATGCTGAACCATCTGGTAATATTAATCTTGAACTTTTAGTTAAAGCATATGCACCTGAATTTGTTGGCAATGATGTAATCTTTGTACTAAAATAACTACCTTGAGATGTCATCGAAAATGAATAATTTGTTTTATATGAACAATAAAGACCTATATATAATAATGTTGGTTGATCGAAATAAATGAGTACATAGTCGTCACTTTCTTCTGCTAACTCCCATTTTGGTTGATGGTTAAAGACTGGTCTTATATTTTTAGGGTCATCTGATATGACAATATTGATATCTTGTTCCAATCTTGGTGCACTTAATATATAATATGCCGGTTTGGTTACTTGAAATGTAAAGTATTGGTATGTTGGGCCATCGATATAGCCTCTATATGATTCACCATCTGTTAAACATTCATGAGTTGATAAGTTTTTGGTACAAGCGGTAATTGGTGTAGTTGGAGTAGGTGGTATTTCGCCTGACTGAATTCTAAGTGAAAATGTTACATTTCCTTCACTCACTGGTACAATTGTTATATAATATGTGTCAGTTGTCCATGATAAATGGCTTGAAAATGGTTGATTGTCTGTTGGACATATATTAATGATATTATAAGTTTGAACATTTACACTTGGTAATTCTCTTTGATTGATTGGACTTGAACCAATACCACCTTTAAAATATCCAACTATTGGATAGGATACAGCCAATATACCTTGACAAATTTTTGAATTTGCTTTATAACGAAAATACATAGTTTCACCATTGATCGATGTGAAAATATGTTGTTCTTGGCCTACTGTTAGTGTTGCCCATTTATTATTGCCACACATAGGTGTAATTGAATCTGTTGCAAATTCAGGGCATTGATTTATACATTTTGAATTTGTAAATGATCTAGGACATTCATTCATATCTGTATAATCACATGTACAATCACCATCCTCTGCTAGTGAGGTACAATTAAAATTTGGACATCCTAATGGATCGTATCTATATAAATCATCATCTAACTCTACATCTATATATCCAAAATTTATATTGGCTCCATCTAATACTCCTGTACTCTTTTGTTTAATTGTACTTGATTTAATTTTAAATTCACATTTTATGCAAACTAAATTGAAAATTAAAAAAACAATGAAAACCAAAAAAGTTTTTTTAATTTTCATTTTATTTTTTTTCTAAAATTTATTTTTTTTATTTTTTTTTGTGATGGGTATATATATATATATAAAAATAGATTGATTTATAAAATGATAAAATAAAAATATTCACACACAACCATCTAAAAAAAAAAAAAAAGAAAAAAAAAAAAAAGAAAAAAAAAAAAAAAAATTATCACACAACAAGTAATTAAAAACTTAATAATATATGAAAAGTGGGAACCCACATCATGCAAATTTTGGTGACATGTATTAAACTACACAATAAAGATTTATTATATGTTTTAATAAGAATAAAAAAACCAATAATAATAAAAAGTTTAAAATTAAAGAAATAAAATTTTTTTATTTAAAAATAATTAATTTTTTTTTTTTTTTTTTTTTTTTTTTTTTTTTTTTTTTTTTTTAGATGTTTGTATTTAAAAAGAAATTTCAAAAAAAAAAAATATAATACAAATAAATAAATAAATAAATGAGTGTATAGTAATTTTACAAAATATTAATTAGGTTCCATACTGATTTCAGAACTTTTTGATTTAGAATTTTGAATTTTTTTGAAAGGATCATAACAATAAAGGATTGTTAAAGCAGGAACGATTTCAGTTATAATTAAACCGATAAAACTAAAGGCGATTGAAGAATGACCAGAAACTAAAACCAAAATAAAGACACAATGTAAAATAAAACCAATTGAACAAATTAAAGTGAGTAAAAAGATTCTGTTATGATGAGATGAATTGATTGAGGATTCACCTAATGCTTTTCTAGTATTACGCATTACAAAGAATAAACTACTGCCTAGATAAACAAAAGCAGCACCAAGTATTATTGAGATAAGTGCTTGAATAACGGCATAGGTAATGGAAATTGCTTTTTGAGGAATTGAACTCTTTGCTGGAATAATAATTCTTGAACCACAATCATTGGTTGGGTTTGATTGAGTTTTTGTGAAAACTAAACAACATGCAATAAATAATAAATAGATAATAATATTGATGTAAAGGACCATTTTGGAAACTCTTCTCGATAGACTTTCAGCGGACCTATTTTTCTTTAATACTAAAAATACAATAACATACCAAAGTACAATGATGACTGTAAAAGCGGTAAAGTAAATAAATGTTGGTAATATTACTAAAATATAGTCGCCAGTTGGATTTCCTGCTAAATGACCATTTGGTAAGATGTAAAAGTAGAGTGATCTCATTAAAATGAAAATTGTGACGATAAATGTCAAACCATTTACTAATTGGAAATTAAACTTTGATAATCTGATTTGATTAAAAATTACAACACCCAATTGGAACATTGCCCATAAGCCGACTAACAAGTATAAAGTTGCTAATGTAAATAATAAACCACGAGTTGTTTTATCGAAAACTTGTTTTGAAACATCATTCCACTCTCCGTCAACTCTAATAATTGGGAAAAATGTTTGAACTGATGATTTTGGATCAAAACCACTAAAATTGGAGCAAATCATAAAACTACCATCGTTACCTGTTTTATTAAAGGTTTCAACATCTAATATATATAATTCGCCATCGAAAATACTATCATCATCGTTACTTTCACTATTATCACTATTTGTACTTTTTAATGATGCAAAGTCGTAAACTGGGAATTTTGATGTTGATCTTTTATTTTCTGGGATTATTGAACAAATTGTAAATTTATTAATCGTTGAGAATTGAGATTTTATATAGATACCATCACCAATTAAAATACCGACGATTGCATCTTTATCATTTAAAACACCATACTTTTCTGGTACTTGATAGGAAACAAAGTTTGAAGGTAATGATTCTGGTGCTGTTGACGTGAAAATTTCTTTACTATATTGTGATACTAATAGAATTGGACAACCTTGTTTAATTGATTCGCTTTGGAAAATAATTTCACCGTAGTCAAAATTAAAAGTTGAACTTTGTCCAAAACATGGTTTAGTTTGACCTACTAATGGAATTGACTCTGTAAAACAATTTGAACCACCTGAGCAACTACATGAAATTGAGTTTAAATTTGATTGTGTTCTTTCCATACGACAAAATGTTTCTGAACGTAATAAATCTGCTGTTAAAGTATCAACTGAATTCATTAGACTATCAAAAAATGATCGATGGTTAAATGTTTTCATTGGGTGAGAAAAGGATTTAAATGTATTATTTTCAATCCAATTGAGATTTTCAATGAAAACACCTGGAATCCAATGTCCTTCTGTCCATGAAAACATTTGAGTCCATTGATTATTCGATCTAAAACAACCTGTGCAAAGTTGTTCATCCATTTCATTGAAACGGAAATTAAATGGTAAGCTATCGGAATTGGTTTCTAATGTTTTGCATCCCATCTTTGATAGACATTCAGTTTTGTTCATAGAGATTGACCACCATTTACTACCATCATCCTCACATTGTTTCTTACTTTGATAAATTGGTTTATTTGGGAAACAACCCATTGGTGAATCATTTTCACTATCGAAATTACAACTTGGTGAAAAACCAGCACGATATGCAAAGTGTCCTCTTACACATTTACCAACACCATTTGGATAATAGGGTGTTTTTTTTGGTGAGAAAAAGAATTGATCTGAGCATGTGCCGCCATTATTTATACATGAATCTTTGGTTTGACATGGAATTGGATTCACTAAACAAGTTGTACCAAAACATTCATCTGGTGAATGAGATTGACAATCTACCCATGTGTAAGAACTTGAACTGCAATTTACTTGAGAATTAGTTGTAAATGTACAAATTTCATAATTGGTATTCCATACAGAACCTGTATGAGTTAAACAATCAGTTTGATTATGAGAACTTTCAATAATACAACCTTTAAATCCTGTACACTCAAAACCACAATCATTCGAACACTCTCCTAAATTTTCACATTGTTCTTTTGTTACTCCTAATTGGTAACGACCATTTGGTAAAAGACATGCTGAACTTGATGTACAAGTTGCTTTGTCTGTAAAATCATTTAGTGCATGACAAAAAGTTTGATTTTCACTAGAACAATGGCCACAGAATGAGCTAATGCTATTACAAGTTTGAACACATGAATCTCTGAAATCAGTTGGCCCATTACATACTGGAACTTGGCAAAATCCATATTGGGTACAAGTAAAAGTTTCCACTTGAGGGTATGAGAATTCTTGAAAATCGGTATAGTATTGATCAAAGCAAATATCATGTTGTAAAACACATGATGAGTCTAAACATATTATTGGTGGGTAACAACGACCAGGGAAAACTGATGGAGAAGCATAAAACATACTGTTACGAAGTATATCAGAATCAATGAATGATTCACTGACACAATCATCTTGAATATGTTGATTATAAATGCTCTCTACTAAACTATCATTTATTGATGTTGGTGAAATTTGAGCAAATGCATATAATGCGCTTGGAGAAAGGTTTCTTAATACACAATTAATATAAATTTTATCTGTGTTTTCAAATTTTGGTATGCAATATCTTGAGTATAAATCACATTTCGTTCCAGTACTATTTTTACAATCATTGTCATTATAACATGGTATTTTATTTGATACATGACAAGTTCGAACGGTTTCGACTACTGATAACTTTAAATCTCTAGTTATGTAATCTGGTACGGTACAATCATCTGATGTACTTAATGATTTGTAATATTCTGATAGTACTGATTGAGTACACTCAAAACTTGAGCATTGATCTTCAATTTTATCATCTAAAGTACTAATAAATTCGATGGTTGAAACTGGTGAAATTTTTGGTATACAACATTGAAAGAATGATAAACTACCATTACAACATGGATCGATTGATTTATCTTTATTACTAAGACCATATGGGCAAGAGGTTGTTGTGACATTCTTTGAAACTATCTGTGTGTTTAATAAAGATGATGCTTGATTTGAACAGCCTACCCAATCATCACGAATTGTTAATGCTTCTAATCTATATCTCCAATTGTTTAAACTATTTAAATCTGTTACACTGAAAAGAATTGACTGAGTTTTTTCGATTGCTGAAAGAATTGATTGAAATTCTGTATAGTTACATGTTGATAATTCTACCTGTTTGATTGGTGTAATACCTCTTAATGGCTCTCCTTTTGAATTAAATAATGTTGATAAAAATTCGATGGATGATTTTGAAATTACATCGATACTATAATAGATTTTTGTTGATAATGATGAAACAGTTTTTAAAGATAAGATTACTGATAATTGATAAGAGTTTGGTTTGATTGGGTTTGCTAAGAATACATCCTCATAATTGATTGAGTTATAAGAGGGTGATTCTAAAAAATAAGGTGGAACAGGCCAAAGCGGATTACCATCTTCCAATGGATATTGATTCACTAAATTTGAACAAAGATACCAAGTTGGACATGATAATGCTGAACCATCTGGTAATATTAATCTTGAACTTTTAGTTAAAGCATATGCACCTGAATTTGTTGGCAATGATGTAATCTTTGTACTAAAATAACTACCTTGAGATGTCATCGAAAATGAATAATTTGTTTTATATGAACAATAAAGACCTATATATAATAATGTTGGTTGATCGAAATAAATGAGTACATAGTCGTCACTTTCTTCTGCTAACTCCCATTTTGGTTGATGATTAAAGACTGGTCTTATATTTTTAGGGTCATCTGATATGACAATATTGATATCTTGTTCCAATCTTGGTGCACTTAATATATAATATGCCGGTTTAGTTACTTGAAATGTAAAGTATTGGTATGTTGGGCCATCGATATAGCCTCTATATGGTTCACCATCTGTTAAACATTCATGAGTTGATAAGTTTTTGGTACAAGCGGTAATTGGTGTAGTTGGAGTAGGTGGTATTTCGCCTGACTGAATTCTAAGTGAAAATGTTACATTTCCTTCACTCACTGGTACAATTGTTATATAATATGTGTCAGTTGTCCATGATAAATGGCTTGAAAATGGTTGATTGTCTGTTGGACATATATTAATGATATTATAAGTTTGAAGATTTACACTTGGTAATCGTCTTTGTTTGATTGGACTTGAACCAATACCACCTTTAAAATATCCAACTATTGGATAGGATACAGCCAATATACCTTGACAAATTTTTGGATTTGCTTTATAACGAAAATACATAGTTTCACCATTGGTTGATGTGAAAATATGTTGTTCTTGGCCTACTGTTAGTGTTGTCCATTGATTATTGCCACACATAGGTGTAGTTGAATCTGTTGCAAATTCTGAGCATTGATTTATACATTTTGAATTTGTAAATGATTTAGGACATTCATTCATATCTGTATAATCACATGTACAATCACCATCCTCTACTAGTGAGGTACAATTAAAATTTGGACATCCTAATGGATCGTATCTATATAAATCATCATCTAACTCTACATCTATATATCCAAAATTTATATTGACTCCATCTAATACTCCTGCACTCTTTTGTTTAATTGTACTTGATTTAATTTTAAATTCACACTTTACATAAAAACCTTTTAAATTAATTGAAATTAAATAAAATATTAATATTAAAATTATTTTCATTATTATCAATATTTATTACTAATTATTATTATTATTATTATTATTATTATTATTATTATTATTATTTTCAATAAAATAGAATAATTAAAAATTATTTAAATAGCAAAATTTAAAATAAAAAATAATTTGAATTTGATAAACAAAAAAATACAAACATATCACAATCAATATTAATATCAAAAAAAAAAAAAAAAAAAAAAAAATACAAACACATCACAAAAAAATAAAAACACATCACAAAAAAATACAAACACATCACAATCAATATTAATATAAACAAAACAAAAAAAAAAAAAAAAAAAAAAAAAAAAAAAAAAAGAAAATTAAAAAAATATATAAAAATAGTATAACTTACAATTCAATATTATTAATAGAACAAGTAATAATATTGTCTTTATTTTATTACCCATTTATCTGAAATTTAACCTGAGAGAGGGCTTTTATCTTTTTTGGTTGATTTTTTTTTTTTTATTTTTTTAATTTTAATTTTTTTTTTTTTTTTTTTTTTTTTTTTTTTTCAATGATGGGTGGGACTTGCACCAAATTTTGTTTAATTTTTTTTTTTTTTATTTTTATAAAAAGATTCTAAGATATTTTTTTTTTTATTTTATATGAATTATTTTTTTTTTTTAATGACTTTTGTTCTTTTTTTAAAACTTATTTCCAATAACAAAACTCATTTTTTTTTTTTTTTTTTGCAAGATTTTTTTTTTATTTTGATCTTTTGGGTGAAAATTTCATTTGTTTTGGATATTATTAAATGGTAAAAAATTGGTAAAAAAAATTTGGAGGGAATTAATATTGTTTGATTATTCTTTTAGTTTTAATCATTCAGGTAAAAAAACTATAATAGCTTTGAAAATAAGTAATATTGATGTTTTAAATAATTTTA
>CM069765.1:1090000-1190000 GCA_036169595.1 Dictyostelium firmibasis | reverse complement strand
GGATCAACCAAAGAAATATGTCAACCGTCCAACTAAACCACCGATTTTCAACAATGAATTGGTACCAAAATTCAAATCCAACCTCTCATTAAAGGAATTCCAAGTCGAAGGTTTCCTATGGCTCAGTTATTGCTGGTATCATTGTAGATCTTCATTGTTGGCAGATGAAATGGGTCTTGGTAAAACAATTCAATCCATTGCATTCCTTCAATATCTTAGTCAATCAGTGGGCATTAAAGGTCCTTTCTTAGTGGTTGCACCACTTTCAACCCTTGGTAATTGGCATAAAGAAATCTTAAAATGGACAGATATGAAAACACTTGTGTTTTATGGCTCTCAGGAAACTCGTGCTTTTATCTCAAAATATGAATTCAAACACAAAGATACCTATCTCTTTGAGGTACTCTTAACAACCTACGAAACCATTATGTCTGACCATTCTTCATTCGTTAGAGTACCTTGGAGAGCTTTAATCTTGGATGAAGGACATCGTATTAAGAATGATAAATCAAAGGTTTTAAGCAAATTAAAATCAATTAAAGTAATATTTTTTTTTTTCTTTTTTTCATTAAATTAATATCATTTAATATTAACTTTTTTTTTTTTAAAAAAAATAATTATTTTAGACTGAACATTCAATAATTTTAACAGGCACACCTTTACAAAATGATATGAAAGAACTTTGGACAATGTTAAACTTTTTAGATCCAGATAAATTTAATAGTTGTCAAGAGTTTTTAGATGAGTATAGCGATTTGAAAGAAGAATCACAAGTTTCAAAGCTTCATCAACTATTATCACCATATCTATTAAGAAGAATGAAAGAGGATGTTGAGTTATCAATCCCTATCAAAGAGGAGACAGTTATACAGGTTGAATTATCATCAACTCAAAAAACCTATTACAGAGCCATTTTAGAGAGAAACAGAGAGTTCCTTTCGAGAGGTA
Source organism: Dictyostelium firmibasis (assembly GCA_036169595.1). NCBI lineage: Eukaryota > Evosea > Eumycetozoa > Dictyosteliales > Dictyosteliaceae > Dictyostelium > Dictyostelium firmibasis. Next base: position 1,189,052 of record CM069765.1, on the reverse strand, counting down.
TTAAACAAAAAACAAATTTACCAAAGCTTTCAAATATTATGATTCAAATTAGAAAAGTTTGCAATCATCCATTCTTGATTCCAGGCGCTGAAGAATCGATAGTTAAACAAGAGAAGATTGCAGGTGACGAGGAATTGGGTGAACTTTTAGTAAAATCCAGTAGTAAATTGGTTTTGGTCGATAAGTTATTACAAAGATTGAAAGCAGAGGGTCATCAGGTTTTAATTTTCAGTCAAATGGTTGAATCTTTAAATATTTTAGAGGACTATTTACAATATCGTGAATATACCTACGAGAGATTGGATGGTTCAATTAAATCGGAAGTTCGTCAAGCTAGTATCGATCGTTTCCAAGATAAAGGTGCAAATAGATTCGTTTTCCTCTTATCAACGAGAGCAGGTGGTGTTGGTATCAATTTAACAACGGCCGATACTGTTATCCTCTTTGATAGTGATTGGAATCCACAATCGGATTTACAAGCTCAAGCCAGATGTCATCGTATTGGTCAAACTAATAATGTTAAAGTTTATCGTCTCATCACTAGAAACACCTATGAAGAGTATTTGTTTGAATGTGCAACCAAAAAGTTATTGTTAGACCATATAGTGTTAAGTACAAACAAAGACAAGAAACAAACCACCTCTTCAGCCACTACATCAGGTGTTGATGCACCATCACCAGGCGATACACCCTCCACTGTAAATCCCTTTAAAGTATCAACTGGTGATGCGCCATTAGTTGAGGATCCAAATACACCAAGTCAAATCAGCCAAATGCTAAAATATGGTGCAGCTTATCTTTTCGCAGAAACAACCGACGAAGCAAATAAACAAGATAAAATCATGATCAATGAGGATATCGATAAGATTTTAGAACGTTCAACAACCATCCAATTCGATGAAAAATCGAATAGTAAGCCATCGAGTCTATCAGGTTTTTCAAAGGCTACCTTTGCTTCCAGTGAAACTGATATGAATGTCGATATGAACGATGAAAACTTTTGGGAAAAGGTTTTACCAGATTACAAAACAGTCAAACAACTCGAAGAAAAACTAGCAAGCGGCTCTGCCATTCAAACCGAGGAATCTCGTGCTATTTTTGTTCAAGACATTTTAGATTTAGCTCAAACTAAAAAAGACGACGTGGTCGATAGTGTTTCCATCGAATTCATTGGCGATTTGGTCAAATTGATTATGCGTGTCGAATTCAATACAAAGTTCACATTAGAAGAACGTGAAAAACTTCAACAAACTAAACTACTCCTTGAGAAACCAAGAACCAGAAAACGTGTAATTCCTGAGGTCATCCAAAATCATCAACATCACCATTCCGACAATAAAAAGAAGAAACAAGCAAACAATATCCTATTGGCTGATTCCGATAGTAGTAGTGATGGTGGTGGTAGTGATACCGATTTCATTCTTCCAGACGATGGAGATTCCTATGAATCGGATGATCATGTCGAAACATTGGATAACACAGTTAACTCACTCTCAAATCCACCATTGAAACAAAGAAAAGGCGAAAAGAAACCTCAATTCTCTGGTGCACTCGGTGGTCAATCCTCAAATAAAATGGGAGGTCAATCTTCATCAAGTGGTCAATCTACAAATACTCAGTCCATTATCAATGCCTCTTGGAATAAATCTCAGAAAGATAAATTTAAATCAATTCTACTTAAGGTTGGTTTCCATCGTTGGAAAAAGATTCAATCGGAATTGGCAACTCAATCGGTTCTCAAGTCACCAGGTGAAATTCAATCGGTCTCAGAATCATTCTTGGAGGTTGGTTTAAAACAACAAGGTTCAATCATTAAAGATTTCTATGACTCTTTGTTAGATGATACCTCCACTTATAATTTCCATAAAATGGGTTTCAACACTGAAAACAAAATCATTCTAAATGATGCCTCCAAATTAAATGCTGCCGCCTCTTCATCCTCTGACAAACCAGCCCCACCACCAATTAAAAGATATCATATTAAGAAAACCTTTAACACCAATGGTTTATTCTGTGCCCAACAATTAGCCATTAGATGGAATATCGAAGAAGTAAAGTCTAATGAAAACAAAGATAAAGTTGATGAAAACAAAGATAAAGAAAAAGAAAAATCCAATGCTTCTCCAGAGGTAAAAGTTGAAGAAAAGGAAAAATCAATCGAATCAAATCCATCATCAGATGAAAAAGAAATTTCAAAAGTTAAAGTCGATGAAAACAAAAATAAAGTTGATGAAAATAAAGATAAAGTTGATGAAAATAAAGAGAAGGTTGAAAATAAAGAAGAAATATCTAAAGATGATGAAAATTCTACAGATAATGAAAAAGCTAACGAAAAATCTAAAGATGATGAAAAATCTAAAGAAATTGAAAAATCCAAAGATAATGAAAAAGTTAACGATGAAAAATCTAAAGACAATGAAAATTCAAAAGATGAAGAAAAATCAAAAGATAATGAAAATATTGAAGAAAAAGGTGATAAAAAAGAATGTGTGAATGATGAAAGTAAAGCTGATAAAGAAGAGTCAACACCAATGGAAGTTGACAAAGAATCTAAATCCAATTTAAATGAAAAGTATTTAAATGAAAAGTCTGCTGATAAAGAAGTAAAAGAAGAAAAGGAATCTGAAAAGAAACCCCAAGATGCTGGTGATGAAAGAGTTAAATCACCATCAACCAACCCTGATTCTAAATTAACTTCACCAACCACAACTACAACCGCCACCACCACTACCACTTCAACAGTTAAACCGTTATCATTAAAGAATCCATGTAAAGAATCTGCGTATTATTTAGTAATTGTAAATGAAGATTTTGGTAATCAACAAATCCTTAGAACCTATCCAATGAGTGACGCTAATCAAGGCCTCACAGAAGTTTGTTTGCCTGGCTTTGCAAACAACTATGAATTTAGGGTCATTCATTCAAATCCATCTAATAACTCCTTCTCTTTTGTTAGTGAACCACTTAAATTTACATTGACAAGTAATCTAATTTGGCATCAAACTGATTTCCCATCATTCTCAACAAGAGTTCAAACTGTGTTGACCCGTTTAGTTCAAATGAGAGCAATTAAACAATTGGTTACAAAGTACGGTAAACAATTGGCCAACCTTTCCATTCCATACATTTCAAGAGGACCAATTCCTACATGGACTCAAGAAAATGATAAGAGTTTACTTATTGGTGTCTATAAGCATGGCTATGGTAAATATCCTGAAATTTTCTTTGATCTGGAATTGGATTTACTCTCCAATGTTAAGAGAGCTCAATCACAACAAAATACTTTTTCACCTCTTTCAACTGGTGGTAATGATCACAACAACCACTCCATTTCCAACGACAATATAGATAGTGATGGTGGAGCCAATAATCAAAACTCTTTGACTAATCAACAACAACAACAACAATCTGAAAAGATTCCATCATCTGAATCATTAAGAAGAAGAATTCAAAAGGTTACTGATCAAATCTTGAAAAAAGAACACAGTGATATGATCATGAAACAACATATGGCTCAACAAAAATTCCAACAAACACAATTACAACGACAAATGAAAGAACAAAAAGAAAAAGAAAAAGATTTACAATATCAACAACAAAATCAACAACAAAATCAACAACAAAATCAACAACAAAACCAACATAGCCATGGTGGCCAAAAACAAAAATACTCAAATGATTACTTTGATGATTACGTTAGTAGATCAGAGTTTAGTGGTGGCGATATTTCTGATGTCGAAATTGACGATTATGTTAAATCAAAGAAAATGAAACATTCTCATAATAGTTCAAATAATAATAATAGCAATAATAATAACAATAATAACTACAATAACAGTGGTAACAACAATGGAAATAATAACAGTAATAATAACTATAATAATGGTAATAACAATAGCAATCCATTCTTTGGTAATAATAATAGCAATAATAATAACCCATTCTTTGGAAATAATAACAATAACAATAATAGTAATAATAATAATAATAGTAGTAATAATAATAATAATAATAATAATAATAATAATAATAATAATAATAATAATAATAATAAATTACCATCATTGGATAGAATGATGAGTAAGAGTGATAATAGTTCCCATAGACATCACTCATCATCCTCATCAAAACATAAAAACCAATCATCAAATCAAAATTCAAAACCATTTAGCAATAATAGTAGCAGCAGTAGTAGCAGCAGTGGCAACACCAATAATAACAATATTAATAACAATAATAATAATACAAACAGTAATATTATAATCGTTAGATTACAGTGGGAAAATAGAATCTATCCAATTTCAATACCAATATCGTCTACAATGGAATCATTGAAGAGACTTTTTATTGTCAAAGCTGGTATTCAATCAATTGTTTCAAACACAGGCGAAGATACCAATAATATTCTTAGATTCTACTATGATGGTCAAATAGTACCAATGGGTGTAAAAGTTGTTGATCACATTAGAGAAGATAATCGTATCACTGCTTTGTGGGAATCAAAATGGAAAACTATTCAAGTTAAAGGTTTTGAATATGAAAGTGTATTAATGAATGTTCAAGATGATACATTATTGGAGGACATTGTCAAAGCATACTTTATCAATTCCCATCCACCATATGACATAAAGAATCTTAGAATCGAGGTAAATGGTAAAGTATTGCCACTTAACTCTGATATTGGTACCAATAAGATAAAGAATGAATCATATCTCTTGATTGTACCATCACAAGATATCATTCGTGTTTTCGTCACACCATCTTGGGGCGCTGAAAAAGAAACCTATGCACTTCATAAACAAACTACAATGCTCTCGAAATTGATGGATTCTTTCTTGAAGAAACATTCATTACAACCAAAACAAATTGATTTCTATATTCCACGTTTAAATTGTTCTCTATCTGGCGATAAAAATCCCTCGCAAATGGGTATTGAAAATGAAACAGAAATCACTGCCATTCTTTTGTTAGTACGTGTAGATGCTTCCTATAATGGTACCACCGTTCCTTACTTTTTAAGCACTACTACCTCTTTTGAATCATTATTCCATCGTTTCTGTGAAAAGGTTAAAATTGAAAGAAAAACTACAGTTTTCTCCTATGAAGGTAAACGTTTATTAAATGAGCAAACCCCTGAAGGTATTTTTATGAAACCTCATGCCAGTATTACTGTAATTAATCATGGTAATAATAACAATAATAATAATAATAATAATAATAATACCAATATGATGGGTGGTGGCATTGGTTCACCATCAATATCAACATCACCACAACAACGTCAGCCAAATCATCCATTATCTCCATCACACCATCACCAACAACATCACCAACAACCATTATCACCACAACGTCAACAAATACCAAAATCGATGCAAAAATCTCATCAACAACACCAACAACAACAACAGCATCATCAACAACAACAAAATCATCATCACCATCAATCACAACATCAACACCAATTACCAAGTATTATTGAAGTTGAGGTTAAATTAGTAGGTCAAGATGCAGGCAGTTTTATTAAAATGCACACTCAAAATCCATTCCCACTCGATATCTTGATGGATAAGTTTTGTCAAGAACACAATCTCATTAAAAACCGTACTCTTTTCACTTACAAAGGCCAAAAATTAAATCCAAACGATACTCTTGCGACAATAAATTTACAAGATCAAGATATTATTCAATGCCATTTGTTAAAATAAAATTGTAAATAAAAAAGTAAAAAAAAACAAAATTAAATAAAAAAAACTAAATAAAAAAAATATATTCACAAAAAAAATTAAATTATTTAATTAGTCCAATATCCATTTTTTCCCAAGCTCTAATATTATAAACCAGTAAAGTTTTTTTTTTTTTTTTTTTTTTTTTTTGTCCATGTTTATGAATTATTGAAATAAATTTCAAAATAAAAATACAATTGTTTTCAAGAAATTATTTATTGTTTTCTCACTTTTTTTATAACTTTTAAAATTATTGCCAACCGACACAGAACATTCGCCAAGATTTTTCTTTTCATTTTTATTTTTATTTTTTTTGAATTTTTATTTTTTTTTTTTTAATTTTTTTTCTAACCGTTTTGATTGAATTTTTTTTTTTTTCATAAATTCTGACAAATATTAAAAAATTATTAAACAAAAAATGAATAAATCAATTTTATTATTAGTTTTGGTAGTTGTATCAATTATTGGTTCAATTGAATCAAAGAGAGCATTCAATGTTCGTACAGACTTAAAAAGACCATTAACTTTTAGACATTTTGATGATAAATTAAACTATGATGCTATCAATTATCAATGGTTCACACAAAGTGTTGATCACTTTAATCCAGCTAATCCATCAACTTTCCAACAAAGATATGTAATTAATGATCAATATTGGGATGGTCAAGGTCCAGTTTTTATGATGGTAATTATTATTATTATTGTTTTTTATTTTATTTGAATCAATCAAATAATTTCTGACTTTTATTTTTATATTTAAAAAAATAAATAGATCAACGGTGAAGGTCCAATGGATCTTAATACTGTCACTCAACTTCAATTTGTTGTTTGGGCTCAACAAGTTAATGCACTTCTTATTTCACTTGAACATCGTTATTATGGTGCCGTAAGTAATTTATATTTTTGGTAATAAATTAACTTTTTTTTTTTTTTTTTTCCTAATTTCTTATTTTCTTAAAAAATTTAAAATAAAAAAAAATAAAGAGTTTTGTAACAGAGGATCTTTCACTTGAAAATTTACAATGGTTAAATTCAGCACAAGCATTAGCAGATAATGCAGTTTTTAGAAATTTTGTTGCAAAAGAATATAATGTACCATCAACATCAAAATGGATTTCATTTGGTGGTAGTTATTCAGGTGCATTAACTTCATGGTTTAGAATCAAATATCCACATTTAGTTGATGCTACTGTTGCATCAAGTGCACCAGTTAACCCAGAAGTAAACTTTTATCAATATTTAGAAACCGTTCAAACTGCTTTACAAGCATCTGGACCAAATGGTAATGAATGTGTTGAAAACATTGCAATTGCAACCCAAAAGATTCAAGCACTCTTAACCCAAGAAAACTATGGTGGTGTTGATCAAATGTTTAATCTTTGTTCCCCACTCCAAACTCAAAATGATGTTGCCACTTTTATGCAATCACTTGCTGGTAATTTCATGGGTGTTGTTCAATACAATGATGAAGAACCAGGTCAAATCGATATTGATTACCTTTGTAATATCATGACTAACCAATCATCAGATCCATTAACCAACTATATCCAAATTTGGGATCAATATGCTGATGGTGAATGTGTTGATGTTTCATATGCCTCAATGATTGTTCAAAATCAAAATATTACCAATGATGAAAATGCAATTGGTGGTAGAATGTGGGTGAGTATTTATGGTTGAAAAAAAAAAAAAAAAAAAAACTTTATTAATAATAAATACTAATACTCTTTCTATTATATAATTTTATTAGTTCTATCAAACCTGTGTAGAATTTGGTTATTATCAATCAAGTGATGCACCACCTTCAAATCAACCATTTGGTAATTTATTCCCATTCCAACCATATCAAATTCAACAATGTGCAGATTCATTTGGTATTCAAAATATGTACCCAAATGTCAATTGGACAATCACTGAATATGGTGGCCTTAACCCAGAACCATCATCAGTTGAAAATACTTTATATGTAAATGGTTCAAATGATGAATGGCACAATCTTGCAATTTTACCAGGTAATCCAAATGCTAAAAATACTTTATACATTAATGGTACCAGTCATTGTGCTGATATGATGATTCCAACTTCAGTATCACCATCAACCCTTGCCCCAGCCCAACAAGTTATTTTCCAATTCATTCAATCTCAAATTTAAATAATTCTTGAAAAAAAATAAAATTTAAATCAATTGATTAAATAAAAATGAAAAAAAAAATAGTACAGTAATCGATTTGTGCACAGTAATTAAATTTTTAAAAATAGCTATATGACGCATCAATTGGGCAACTTGGTAATTTTGTATTTTTTTTTTAAAAAAATTTTAAAAATAGCAACCTGAAATACAAAGACTTTTTTTTACCAAAAATTCAAGATTTTTTTATTTCTATTTTTTTTTTTTTATAAAATTTTTTTTTATTTTTTTTTTTTTTTTTTATTTCAAAACATAAGAACAACCATGACAAATGATATTTTTTTTATTTTAATTATTTTGTTTATTTGTTATATAACAAATAATTCGAATAAAAAAAACTTTGATGATCAATTATTAGTAGCAATAAAGAAAAAGAAATTGGGTTTTATGATTGTATGCATTTGAAATTTTTGTTTATTTTCTTTTTTTCTTTTAATTTTATTAATTATTTATTTTTAATTTTCTCTTATACAGAATATGTCTGTAAGAGCATTATTAGGCCAATTTACAATATACAATAAATTATTTTTTTCAGTGGCATACTTCAAAGACCCAACAAAACCTAAAGCAACTTTACATTCATTTGGAATGTTTGGATATTGGATTTTCAGTTAATAGATTTCTTAATTATAATAGTAATACTATATACTATAGCAAATAAAGTAAATAAAAAGAGAACCTTTTTATTAGTCGTTCAAGATAATAAAAAAATAGCTATTTCAACAAATATCAACTTTTGGAGTTTAAAAGAAAAAATCTCCTCACAATTTAATATAAAAATAAACTTGAAGACATAATTTATTATATTTAATTAAAATATTTAATTAAGGTTTGGACATATATTGTTTAATCATTTATTTCTTATGTCAATTTTTTTCCAAGATGATTTTGAGTTAGTTTGGTGAATTTAAAAAAGTGAATACAACTGAATCGAGATATTTTAATTTTTTTGAATAAACCTGTCTCTCCCACTAACGTGGAACCACTACGTCAATAATTATTATAATAATAGTAGATGGGTGTTGGCTATTATTTTATTTTTTTTGAATAAACCTGTCTATCCCATCAGCGTGAAACTTCGTTAAGCCCTGTTGTGGATGATATGATTTTATTGGATGGGGTAGGGTTATGATTTATTGGATGGGGGAGGTTGTGATATCGGAAGGAGACAGGTTTTTTTACCCACGAAAAGAACGCAAGGTCTATCGGCGGTGTTAAATATATTATCTTTGTTGTTCGATCTCAGGGTGTCGAACTCGCGCCCCTGATGGGCATCCGTGAAAATTCGACACCTGCAGGGTTCGAACCTGCGCCTCCGAAGAGAACGCCTTAGCAGGGCGCCGCATTAACCACTTTGCTAAGGTGTCTTTTTTATGAAATGATGTATTGAACTGGTATAAACTATATTTTAAAAAATTTTTTTAAAAAAAAATTATATTTAAAATTGTGGCCTTGGTTCAAGTCTTAGTCATACCACGAATTAACGTGGTCACAGAAAAAAAAATTAAAATTAAAATAATTAATAAATAAAAACTAGATTCAAACACATCCAATTGGATGAGGTTATTAAAAAAAAAAAAAAGTATTTAAAATTGAATTTCAATTTAAAAAAAAAAAAATATATATTCAAAGGTTTAATAAGATAAGGTTAGATAAGGTAACTTGAGATCGAATATTCCCTTTTGTATTGAGTTCTTTACAAAACCATAGAAATTTCATTTGTTTTGATAAATTTAAAATAAAAAAAAATAGGTATAAAAAATTGATAGCTATAAAATATTTTTATTTTTCTAATAAATTCAAAACTGAATGGCATGGTTTGCAAACTTTTTCATTTTCGGTACTTGTATGTCTCCAACATCTAGGACATTTAAATTTATCGCTAGTTTTTAATAAAACTTCAACACGACCAACTTGTTTAGTATTATTTGAAATTATAGTGTTGAAAATAAATTCACCATTTGAATTTGGTTCAATTTGTTGTTGTTGTTCTTCTTTTTCAAAGGTATTAAGTTTATTTAAAACAACTTTTGAAACACAGAAAATATCATCCAATTGTGAATTGATAGCAAATAAATCATCATAGAATGGAGCAGATTCATCGTTTGTAACTTTTAATTCCAATACAGCTTCATCTGGTCTACCAATAACACCTTGAGATCTCATTGATTGTAAAACTTTATTTACGACATCACGAACAGCAATAATGTTTGTAAATTGATTATAAATTGCAAGGTTTTCATATTCAGATGGTAATAAATTCCAACCTTGAGCAAATATAGAATTTTCAATTAAATTTTTATCTAAACCTTTACCATTGTTTTTAAATTGATTTTGATGAAGGAAAACATCTTCTGATGTATGAACTGTAATTGGAGCCAATGAAACATTCATTATCTCTAATATTTTGAAAAGTACAGTTTGAGTACTTCTTCTTGAATGACTATTTGGTGAATCAGCATAGAGATGTCTCTTGATAACATCGAAATAGAATGAAGAGATTTCAATTGAGAAATTTATAATTTCATTTTGAACTTTTTGGAATTGGTATTGATCATAATGACGAGTCACCGATTCTTGAAGTTTATAGACTTTATGGAGTGCATATTTATCCAATGGTGATAAATTTTCATATGGTACTGAATGAATTGTTGGATCGAAATCAAAATTTGAAGCCAACATAAATCTAAGAGTATTTCTAATTTTTTTAATAACATCTAAAATTCTAATCAAAATGTTTGGGCCAATTGAAATATCCTTTGAATAATCAGATGAAGCAACCCAAGTTCTTAAAAGATCAACACCATATGGTGGATTTTGAACTTTATTTGGACCACCTTTAATAACAGTTGATGGTACCATGGTATTACCGATTGATTTGGACATTTTAATACCATTTTCATCCAAAAGGAAACCATGAGTAACTACATTTTTGTAGGGTTCAATATCTCTTACGCAAACACTAGTCAAAAGAGATGATTGGAACCAACCACGATGTTGATCACTACCCTCCAAATAGATATCAGCTTTACCGGTATCTTTATCGATGATACCACGATCAATTAATACACCTCTCCAAGATGTACCACTGTCGAACCAAACATCCATAGTATCCATGCCTTTTACAAAGTTTTCATGTTGATCTCTATAGGATGGTGGTAATAATTGTTCAGATGACATTTCAAACCAACAATCAGATCCAAATTTACTAAACATTTCCTTGATGTGATTGATTGTTTCGTCATTTAATAATGGTTCATTGGTTTTAACATTGTAAAGCACTGGAATTGGACAACCCCATACACGTTGTCTAGATATACACCAATCAGTTCTTTTACCCACCATACTTGACAATCTATTTGTACCAGATGATGGTACCATATTAACGTTTCCAATAGCTTTGAGAGCCGTTTTTTGAATATTTTTTAAGTCAACAAACCATTGAAGTGTAGTACGAATTATAATTGGTTTCTTTGTTCTCCAATCATATGGATATTTATGAATATAATTCTCTTGGTGAATTAATGATCCAAGTTTTACAAGATCATTAATAACTGCTTCATTACCATCGCCCAATACTTCAAGTCCAACAAATTTCTCACCAACTTCATCAGTGAATAAACCTAAATCATTTACTGGTGATAGAACTTTAATCTCTGGATATTGTTGGCAAATTTGGAAATCCTCAACACCATGACCTGGTGCAGTATGAACCAAACCTGTACCTGATCCTTCAATGACATGTTCACCAGTTATAATTGGTGATTCTCTATCATATTGTGGATGGTTTGTAATGGTACCTTTTAATTGTTCACCTTTAAACTCTAAAATCACCTTTAACTCTCCAATAGCAAATGATTTTGTTAATGATTCTAATCTTTCTTTTGAAATTATAAACAATTCATCTTTATATAACTCATGTTCGATTGGTTTAACTAAAACATAATCCATTTCACTGTTAACACAGATAGCTTGATTTGCTGGTATAGTCCAAGGGGTGGTTGTCCAAATGATTGCTGAAATTTTTTCATTTATTGGTAAATTTTGGTTCTTTAGATGAGTGGATAATGATTTGACATTAAATTTAACGAAAATTGATTTACTTATATGATTATCATTGTATTCCAACTCTGCATCGGCTAAAGCTGTTCTTGAAGATGGTGACCAATGTACTGGTTTAACACCTCTATAGATATAACCTTTATTATACATATCGTAAAAGGTTTGAATTTGTTCAACCTCATAACCATGATCTAATGTCTTGTATGGATTCTCCCAATCTCCTAATATACCCAACTCTTGGAATCCTTTTGATTGTTTTTCAATCTCTTTTCTTGCAAAATCACCTGCTATCTTTCTAATGTCTGATGGTTTCATATCAGATGATTTCTTTAATTTCTTAAAGGCTTGTTGTTCAATTGGTAAACCATGACAATCCCAACCTGGAATATAATTTACTTTAAATCCTCTTAAAACTTTATATCTATTGACAATATCTTTTAAAATTTTGTTTAATGCATGTCCCATATGTAAATCACCATTTGCATATGGTGGCCCATCATGAGATACCCAACTTTCACCTTTATTATTTTCTAACTAAAAGAAAATAAAAAATAAAAAAATAAAAAATGGATAAAAAAATTAATTTTTTTTTTTTTTTTTTTTTTTTTTTTTTTTTTTTTTTTTTTTTTAAAAAAAAAAACTTTGACACCTACTTGCCATTTATAAAGTTTATATGGATCTTTTAATAATGTTGGTTCTCTTGTTGCGGCATTTGCTTTCATTGAAAATGTTGTTTTTGGTAAATTTAATGTATGTGCAAATGAATGATTAGAATCAACCATTGATTCTTCATTATTTGGTTTTGTTCCAAATGTCCTTTTATAGTTATTGAATGAATTAACAATAGCCCTTTTATTAAAAAAAGAGATATTATTTAATGATATCATCCTTTTTTTAAAATAACTCGTTATTTTTTGAAAAGAAAAAAAAAATAAATGAAAAAAAATGAACAAAAAATTAAAAAAAAAATGAAAAAAAATTGGAAAATAAAAGTAAAAAAATCAAAACCAAAAAAAAAAAAATAAAAAAATTAATAAATAACAAACGAAAATCATACGGGTAATCAGAAAAAAAAAAAAATCTAGATTTTTTTTACATTTTTTTTTTTTTTGTCAAAAAAAATTGAATATTTTTTTTTTTTTTTATTTTTACACTATTAAAATTTTTTTTTTTTTTTCAATAATCTTTATCATATAATTCTTGATTATATAATAATTTTAAATGATGAATTTTACCGGTATAATCTGATAAAATTGAAGATAGTTGACCATAATTATCAACATTGAATAAAATGTTTGAAGTTGAGATTGAACCTAATGGGAAAGCTACAACGATTGCTGAAGATTCAATATCCCAAAGTATTGAATGTTTTTCATAGGAAGCAGAGAATAAATATTTACCATTTGGAGAGAATGATAAACCATGAACTTGAAAAACATGACTTTTCAATGTTTTCCAATAGTTGAAATTTGGTTTAATATTGTACAATTCAATATCACCACTTGCCAAACAGAGTGCAAAATGATCTTTACTCCATGCCAATGATGTAATGGTTTGGGTTGTATTGGATCTTAATACAACCGAATATTTTGAGGGTGCATTCATTCTAAGAATGTTGTAATAACTCTTTAAATCTCTTGTTAACAATAAATCACCTGTTGAATTGAACTTACATTCATTTAATGAACCACAAAGACGTTCATTAAAAACTTCATATTTTTTATAAATATTATAAACAACGAGTCTACCAGTTTTACTTGTAAATGCAATATCACCATTACCAGTTGGATTCACTGAGAAATGTGTTATCATCTCTGATTGTTGCTGATTTTTTTCAACTGGTGTTGTTATTGGATTGTTGATATTTTCTGGATTTTTTAAATTCAATTGTAAATATTCTTTAAAAACAATTGGTGTAGTATTGGTCGAAATTGATGCTTCATCTGGTAAACCATTTTCATCTAAAAATTGTTGGAAATCTCTAATGACTGCGACTCTACCATCTGATAATAAAATAATAAAAGTTTTTTCATCTGCTAAAAGTTCAAATTGTGGTGAATGAATATTTAATGCCATTTTGAGTGAGAGTAAATCATTTTTAGTGAAATGATTCCAAATTCTAATGGATTTATCTTCAGAAGCTGATACGAGTATATCTTGAGATTTTATATACTGTAGATATGAAACAGCTTTTCTGTGACCTTGATGAACTTGATTATTGTTTTGACCTAATTTTGGATCCCAAATTTTTATAAATTTATCAGTGGCACCAGTAATAATACGAAGTTTTTCACTATTTGGATGAAAAGCACAAGAGATTACTCTACCAGAGTGACCAGTCATTAATGAAACTTGTAACCAATCTTTAGTTTCAAAAACTCTAATGGTTTTATCATCAGAGCATGATACTAAATATTTACCATCATATGAGAAACGTGAACTAATTACCGCTTCAATATGTCCTTCCAATTGTGCAACCTTTGTCCATGTTGAGGTATTGAAAACATGGGTAAAAGTATCGACTGATGAAACTGATAAAAATTGATCATCAGGTGAAAATTGTAAGAATAAAATAGTAGAATCGCTAATTTTAATGGTTTTAATTGGTTGAGCTGTTTTTGAATCCCAAATTATTAATTCACCATTCCAACAACCTGTTGCAATCAATTTGTTATTATGAGAGTATGCACAAGTCGAAAGTTTATTTGTATGTTTTTTCAAGTGAAATAATTTAGATTTCTTTTCAATATCCCAAACAATGGCAGTTTGATCCCAACTTGCAGTTATTAAACGTTTACCGTCACCACTAACACAACAACCCCAAACTGCATTTGAATGACCACCATCAGTGAAATCAGCTAAAACTTTACCATACTCATCCCACATTAAAATCTTTTTATCTCTACCAACTGAAATTAAATGATTTCCTCTCCAAATGAGACAAGTGATTTTATCGTTGTGAACCTTTGGGAAAACTCTAATCAATGAACTAGTTTCACCACTCCAAATTCTAATGGTTTTATCATCAGAACATGAGGCAATTAATTTACCATCGTCACGATACAATACACATCTGATGAAATCCTCATGACCAGCTAATGTACCAATTACATAATCACTTAATTGTAATTTATTGATCCATTTGAAGTAAGGTTTCTTTGTTTGATCCAAAAGTTTTTGAGATAACTGGTTACAAACTGAGCCATCTGGTAAATTGTTTGCTTGCTGACATGTAATCATTGGGAATCTTTTTAAATTGTGAACTTGATATTGAACGAATGCACAAAAATCTTCAACGGAATTAACTGATGAAAAATTATTACCAACCCATCTTTCACCTGATAAACTTGGACTTTGAATCTCCTGTAAAGATCCAATATAATTCTCTACCAAATCTTTTGATAAACCAATTTTAATTTTAGCTTCAATAAATCTTAAATCCATGAATAAATTTGATAATAAATCCCAACGTTTTGATTTCATTAAATGATATGGTAATTCTTCAAATGGTTTTAATTTTAATTGACTACTATTATTATTGCTATTAATAATATCACCACCACTACCAATAGAATTATAACCTAACCATGATTTATTATTTAATGGATCGGCTAATGATAAATAATAATCTGCTAAATAATTTTGAATAACTATTTGATTTTTTTCAGTTGGTAAATATTTACCAATAATTACCTTTACAATTGTATTGTGGAAAAAAGTAATAGTATTATGATCACCACCTCTTAACAATGGTGAAATTGAATTTAAGAGTGGTGCCCAAACATTAAATGGTAGAGTATGTTGTTGTTTCTTCTCTTTCAATAATCCTAATAACTCTTCTTCCGATAGACCAAATCTAGAGAGTGCAATGAAACATAAAGTTTTCTTAATTAAATCCTTGCCCATATCTTCCTCTAAACGGGTGATCATATTTAAAATCAATTGATCAATTGTATCTGGAATACCTTTAGTCACGAATTGATTCAATTTTTCAAATGAACCAAATACTCTCAATTCCTCACATGCCAATTTAATGAACAATGGGAATTTGGCATGAGTTTTTGAAATGAATCTATCCAATAACTTTGGCTCTAATTTCTTACTATATTTCTCTAAGGTTTTAGTTGCAATTAAATTCTTTTCATAGATTTCTAATGGTGGTAATGAAAGTGTAAATGGAATATTTGAACGAAGATGTAAATATTCCCAACAATCTTTACCATGATAACAAGACAAAAGGATTTTACATTTATCATTCAACTCTGTACTATCTGGTAACCAATCCATTTGATGTGCTTGATTCGATGTTGACATCTCATCCAAATCATCAATAACCAATAGAATATTTCTAACTCTACTTGCTTTCTTTAGAATCTCAGGGAAATCAATACGTAGTTTTTCATGATTGTCTGAAATATCCATTTTCAAATTAAATTGTTCATTAAGTTCACATGAGAATTTATAGAGAATGTTTGTACTTTGAGTTGAATCGATTGAACAACCAACAAAATGATATAAAACTTTCCAACTACTATAACCGATTGATATATCCTTGGAGAAGTAAGCTAGAGTAGATGATTTACCACTACCGGGTTCACCGTAGACAATACCAATTTTATCATTGCTTTGTTTATCAGTAACGAATTCTTTGAGTTTCTTTTGAATATTCTCTCTGCCATAGTAATCAGAAGATTTTGTGTCGAAATAATTCTTATGAAATTGTAATTCTTGTTCGAATGAGTTTAATGGTTTAATTGGTGTTGGGAATTCAACTTCGATGATTGACCAAAGTTTATTGAAGATATAATCACCGAAAGACTCTAAATTATTTACAAAAACTTTACCCTCTTTATCAACCCCACCATATTTACATGGATAATTTTCAATAACATTACAATGATCATTTTCAATTAATTTAGATTTTAAATCAGCCAATAGTGTTTCTGATTCTTTATTCTCAACTTGGAATGATTGTTGATGAATCATTGGTACCGATGATTGGAATGATGAATCTCTGAATGCTGCAACGCAATGTTTTGATGTTAACAATGAATATTGCACCTCCAATGATGTAATTGAATGACCAAGTGGCATTGAACTCAACCATTGTGAATATTGATCATTATTATCAGATACTTTATATTCTGTTGGTACCCAACCAAATCTTGAACCTAACATTGTTATCATGATTGGACATTTATCGATTTGTTTTAGACATAACTCAATTTGACCTTGAACTGTTGTCTCATCCTTTGTTAAACCCCATCTTAAATCGATTGGTACGATTGTAAGATTCTTCTCCTTGGCTTTAACATTTAATGCTGGAAAAGTAACCTTAATTAAATGATCCCTTTCTCCTGACATATCTTTAAATGTTGATGATAAAAATACATAAAGTATTGTACCATTCAATTTATTTTCAATATTTTGTTTCTTTATAATCTTTTCATGTTTAATAATATTACTATCATTTAAATTTTGATCTGTTGTATTATTTGTAAAATTATTATTATTACTATCCTTTTTCTTTAAATCAATTTTTTTAAATGGTGATGATAATGATTTTGATCCTGTATTAATTTTTGATTTAAATGGTGATGAATATGATGATGTAAATGATGATGATGGTGATGATGATGATGATGATGATGATAATGATGATGATAATAATGAATTTGAGTCATTATTCTCGGTAGATTGTAATTTTAATTGTTTTTTTTTTTCTTTTTCAATTTGAATAACCATTTTTTTATTTGATTTAACAACTTCTAAAAGTTCTTCTTTTTTCATAAATGGTGTATAAGAAATCTTGTATGATTTTAACCATTTTTGAATTTCGTATTTTGTTAATTCCTCTCCTGGAAATTCAACCTTAACCATTTTTATAAAATATTTTAAAAAGAGTAAGCAAAAAAATATATATATTTTTAAAATATATTTATTTTTATATCAATTATGTAAGCTTCCTCTAAAGAAAAAGTTGTAATAAAAAAAAAAAATAATAATGAAAAAAATGTTTTTTTGGAAATTGAGAAAATCATTGTAAAATTTTCTGATAAAAATCTTTTTTTTATTTTAAAAAAAAATTGATGATCGGGGAATTTTTACAAAAAAAAAAAAAAAAAAAAAATTAAAAAAAAAAAACATTTGGATAATTTAAAAAAAATAGATATTTTGATATATGGATATTTATTAATTTATGTACATATAAAAAATATATATATATAAAAATAAGTGTGTGTTAGATATAAACCCCTTTTTATTATTTAATTATTTTTAATTATAATTTTTATTTACAAATTGTATGAAAAAAAAAAAAAAGTAATAAATTCCGAATTTGATATACAACTGAGAGAAAAAAAAAAAAAAATAATAAAAAAAAAATAAAATTTTAAAAAAAATAAAAAATAAAAAATAAAAAAACACACAATGAAAAAATAAACAATTATTTCCTTTTTTATTTGAATTTTTTATATATTTTTTACTATTTATTTAACCTATTTTTTTTTTTTTTTTTTTTTTTATATTATTTTTTTTAAAAAAATATAAAATAAAAATATAAAATATAAAATAAAATATAATTAAAAAATGATTTATAAAAAGTGGACAATTTTAGTGTTTTTAATAAATTGTTTTTTATTTGTTAAGTGTTTGGATAAAAAAGGGTATTTATATAAAAAAATTGGATTATGTTATTTATATATATTATTATTAATTAGAAAAAAAAGATTAACAACTTTCCAAAAAGGATATACAAAGATAATATAGATACTAGCAAATCATTGGTTTTGGATGGTAAGAGTGATTATTTATCAAGTTCTATTGTTAGTAAGTATCATTTATTATCTAAATCTTTTTTAAAAATTGTAAAAAAATAAATAATAATTTACAAAATAAAAAAAAAAAAAAAAAAATTAGTTGGGTTTGATACATTTAATGTAATTATTGATACAACATTGAATTATTTGATTGTTGCTGAAAGAAAATGCGATGGTTGTACTCAATATCCACCTTATTATAGAGAATCACAAGTATTTGAAAATATTCAATGTGATTCTCCAGCATGTCATTCAATTGGTAATACTTGTGATAAGCCAAATAAATATGACCCACCAACATGTGGCTATGAAACAACACTTCAACAATATGGGGCAAATATAAAAAGTAAATAAATTTTATATTATATATATATATATATTTTTTTAAAATTATTGATATATATATTTAAAATTATTAATAATTTTTACCAAAAAAAAAAAAAAAAAAAAAAAAAATAGCTATTTTATACAGAGATATAATATCAATTGATGATTTTAAAAACATACCAGTAATTATTGCAGCAATTTATGAACAAAGTAATGGTGTATCATTAAATTCTGCAATTTTAGGAGTTGGTCCAAGTGTAAGCTTTTGTTTTTTAGTTTTTTTTTCATAATTATTATTATTTTTTTAATTCATAATAATAATTTTTTTTTTTATTTATTTTAAGTGTCCAACATGTCCACCAAGTCCCTTACAATCGCTTTTATATACCTTAAAGAAACCATATATCTTTGGTATTTCATTAGATAAGAATTATTTTGGTGGTATTTCAATTGGTAAAATTGATCCATTATTATATACAGGTGTTATTAATTATACTACAATGAGTAAAAGAGATGGGGTTTATTCAGTATCACCAATTTTTGTTGGTTCCCATTGGAATGATCAACTATTTAATTCAACTCGTAATGATATAAAAAGATTTATTATATCATCCTCCTCATCTCTTTCCTACTTTCCATCTACACCATACAAACAATTAAAACAATTTTTAAAAAATGCTGGTTGTAAATCTGGTGATTTAGATTTTTGTTCAAAAATTGATTCTTTATTTAATTCTGTATGTTTTCTTTAGTAAACATATTTAAAAAAAAAAAAAAAAAAAAAAAAAATTACTAATTTTATATATAAAAAAAAAAAAAAAAAAAAAAAAAGTGTATAAATGCAAGTCAAATATCAATTGATAGGTTCCCGGATATTGACCTTTACTTTGAAGAAGGTTTTATTCTAACAATTCCTCCAAAAATTTATTTTCATTCAATCTCCAGAAACAACCAAGTTTTCATTTGTATGGGTATTTTAGAATCAACTGACACAAATGCAATTTTAGGTATTAATTTAATGAGAGAACTTTATACAGTTTTTGATAACGAGAAAACATTAATTGGTTTCTCGAGAAAATAATACCCATAGGTTTAGAAAAAACAAAAAAAAAAAAAAAAAAAAAAAGAAAAAAACAACTAAAACATAAAAAAAAAAAAAAAAGCAACAAAACAATAAATTGAATTCTGAAAATACCGTTACCCATTTTTTTTTTTTTTTTTTTTTTTTTTTTTTTTTTCTCTCATTCAATCTTACAAACAACGACCACATCTTTTGATTATTTCAAAAATTATTATTTTTACCACACACACCAAATCACAATCATTTATCATATTGTAATTTTTTTTTTTTTTTTTTTTTTTTTTTTTTTTTTTTTTTAAATATAAATTCTGACCCTATAACCACCAAATCCTAAATGGATTAATTTTTTGTTAAAATAAAAATTTTTTTTTTTTTTTTTTTTTTTTTTTAAATTTTTTTTTTTTTTTTTAATTTATTTTTTTTTTTTTTTTTTATTTTTTGTAATGTTATATATTTGGGTCCTTTTATTTTAAACGATTATAAAAATAAATATATATTTCTATTGATTTTTTTTTATTTTTTTTTTATATTTTTTTTTAAAAATATTATTAAAGTTTATATAAAATCAAAAAAAAATTAAAATAATTTGAAAATGAAAAATTCAACATCATTAGAACGTATTTCAAATAATAGTTTCAATGTAGATTATAATTCAATTAAAGATCAATCATTAAAATATGGATATTTAAAGAAGTTGGGAGGAAAAGGAATTTCAAAAAATTGGAAAAAAAGGTTTTTTATTTTAACAAAATCGGGTGTATTTTATTATTTCAAACATAGAACTGTGAGTTTTTATTTTTATTTATATTTTTTCATAAAAAAAAAATATCTTTTTCATAAAAAGAAAAAAAAAAAAAAAAAAAAAAAAAAAAAAAAAAATTTTTATATCAAACTTTTTTTCCAATATCTAACTTTTAATATTATTTTATTTGTTTTTTCTTTAATATTATAAAAATAAAAATAAAAAGAGTAAAGAACCTGTAGGAATTATAAATTTAGAAGAATATACAAAAATTTATAAAGATAAATCAAAAAAGAAATATTTTTTATTAGTAAATGAAAATGATCCACAACAAGTATTTTATCTTTCTTTGTATACAATTACTATATATTAATATTTACTATTTTTTTAAAATAATAATGATTGAATATTAATTTTTTTTTTTTTTTCTTTTATATTAAATTTTAAAAAAAAATTCAGAGGATTTTTCATTTAATAGCAGATTCAGAAGAAGAGATGGAATTGTGGATAACAGAGATTACAGAGTTTTTTAATGATGATTTAAATGACTTAAAGAATCAATTAAATAATATAACAAAATTAAAAACAGAGAAAAAGAAATATGATACAATCACAAAAAATGCAATCAAAGCAAAACGTGTTGAAGAATATGATTTAGAGAAATTACAATTAGTATTCAAAGGTGAAAGATTATCATTATTAATTAAAGATCCTCAAAGATCCTTTTCAATCTCTAAAAATAGTAATGGCAATGACATTTTACTAGAAGATAGTGCATTATCACCAAACACTTTAAATGGTGGAAATAACATTATCAATAATAATAATAATAATAATAATAATAATAATAATAATAATAATAATAATAATAATAATAATAATAATAATAATAATAGTAATGGTTCTTCAGGACCAACAACACCAACTTTAATATCAATTAATGCCTCAAATATCACTACCACAACAACAAATGTAATATTACCCTTATCAATTACTTCCATCACCACCACATCGGATCAATCTCAAACTCCAAGAACTCCAAAACCTCTACCACCACCAAGAAGAGACATAATAAAAACTCAAGTTAGAGATGATGATGATGATGATGATGACGATGATGATAGTGATGAATTTGAACAAAATTAAAAAAATTAATTTATTTTTTGAACTTTAAAAAGAAAAATAAAAACATTTGTACATATAAATTTTTGAAAATAATTGTTTATTTTAAACTTTTTTTTTTTTCTATTTACAAAGATTTATTTAAAATCAAGATATCTTTTATTTTATTACTACTTTGTGGTTTTTTTTTTTTTTTATCACTTTCCAAAATGTTGTTCATGTCATGAAAATTTTTACTATTTGGTTATATTTTTTTTTTTTTTTTTTTTTTTTTATTATCACTATTATTAAATTTAATATCTCTTTGAATAAGTTTGATATGGCGAAAATCTCTTTGCACTTGATGCAGTACTTGGGGTAACAGAAAGGTTAGAAAGTTCGATTGGAACTTTTTGTTTTGCCTCTGATAAAACTTTGATTAAGTCGTTGGCCAAACGTGCATTATCTGTTGTTAATAAAGAGTAACTAGAACCAGATGCTCCAGCTCTAGCAGTACGACCAATACGATGAATATAAACCTCTATAGTGTTTGGGAAATCATAGTTTACAACATATTTAATATCCTTGATATCTGTAAATTTAATTTATAAAAATGGGATTAATACTTTTTTTTTTTTTTGGTTATTTTTTTAAAAATAAAAAAGGAGAGAAAATAATTTTAAAAAGCTAAAAAAATATTTAAATTATAACATTTATGATTATGAAAGCTATATGCTAGATATAGTTAGTAGTAAAGTATGTTTTTTTTCCCTTAATTTTTTTTCAAATATATAAAAAAATCATTTTTATCTCTTTTTCTTTCTTTTTTTTTTTTTCTTTTTTTTTCTCATAAAACTCAGTTTATCATTTTTGTTTTTGTTTTTTTTTTTTTTATTGTTTAAATTATATTTTACCTACCCTTTTTTTTTTTTAGAATAAAAAAAAAAAAAAAGAAAGAGGAGATAGGTCATAACTTCAAAACAATGGTTTATATAATAATTATCGTATTTGTCATTACCATTATAATTATTTATATTATTATCATAATCTTTAAACAAAAACAAAAAGTAATAAGAAAAAAAGAGATTTTGATTTTTTTCTGAAATAAAAAAAAATAAAAAAAAATAATACTTTACTAAGGATAGAAAAGAATAGAAAGGGAGGTGATAGGGGATAGAGGAAGGAAAAAAAATTAAGAAAAAAAAAAGTTTTTAAAAATAGAAAAATTGATAATAATAAGAATAATTATAATCTCTCTATCTCCTTCTTTCTTCTTTTTTTTTTTTTGTTCTAAAAAAAAAAAATATTGGTTTTTCTTGTTCTGTTTTTTTTTCTATTTTTTTTTTCTTTTTCTTTTTTATAAAAGAAAAAAATATTTTGGTTGTGTAATAAAATTTAAAAAAAAAAAAAAGAAAAAAAAAAAGAAAAAAAAGAAAAAAAGGTGATAAAAAAAGAGAGGAAAAAATATAGTAAAGTTTGCCTTTTGAGTGTGTTGTAATTAGTAAATTTTTAAAAATAATAAATAATAGCAATACGAACCTAAACCACGAGAAGCAACATCAGTTGCAATCATAATTGGAACAATACCATTTTTAAATTGAGACAATACGAAATCTCTTTCTGGTTGAGATTTGTTACCATGAATACCAATTGATCTGAAACCTGCATATTGTAAAGCACGTTGAAGATCATCAACTCCCTTTCTGGTTTCAGCAAATACAATGACTTTTTCATCACGACCTACACTTTCTAAAAATTTAAACATTCTTTCTTTCTTTTCATAGTCACTACAAACCTCAACAATTTGTCTAACGTTGTGATTTGCTGTAATCTCGGTTGAACCAATATGAACTTGAATATGATCAGTAAGGAAATCATGAGCTAATGCTTGAACCTCCTTTGGCCAAGTAGCAGAGAACATAAGTGTTTGACGATCTGGACGAATTTGACTGATGATTTTTCTAATTTGTGGCTCGAAACCCATATCCAACATACGATCGGCCTCATCGAGTACTAAGTAGGTGACACGACGAAGATTGGTTTTACCTGACTCGAGAATATCAATTAAACGACCTGGAGTGGCAATAACGATTTCCACACCCTTTTTAAGTGCAGCGACTTGAGTGTGTTTGCTTGCACCACCATAGACGCATGTATTTGAAATTTGGCTTGTTCCACCAAATTTATTGGTCTCCTCTTGGATTTGAAGAGCCAATTCTCTGGTTGGTGCCAACACCAAAACGATTGGACCATCATCTTCTCTGAGAACTGGTTGAGCATTGATATGAACGATCGATGGTAAAAGGAAGGCCAATGTTTTACCTGAACCAGTTTTAGCCAAACCAATGATGTCTCTACCCTTCAATGCAATTGGCCATGCTTGTGATTGAATTGGTGTTGGGCTAGGGAATCCTGCGCCAATGATCTCTTTCATCAAATAGCCTGGGAATGGTGCTTGACCAAATTGCATAATTGGTGGTGGAACATCTCTACCCTTGACTGTCATTTGGAAGGATGCTCTAAACTTTTCAATCTCTTCAGGTGAGAATTTCGATACATCTGGATGTTCGACATAGAAATTCTTTTCAAATCTTGGAAGTTTACTTAGATCCCATGTAATTGTTGATAAACCTGATCCAAAGTTACCGGTATTTGCTTTGGCACCACCATAATATCCTGATGAACCATATGAAGAACCACCATAACCACTGGAAGAGGTTGTTGATGGATAAGATTGACTACTGTAGCTTGAGGAGGAGGAACGATATGTTGAATTTCCATAGGAGCTACCTGGTGCCGATGAATTATAACTTGATGAAGCTGGTGTCACTGCACCATAACTAGAGACGCTCGATGGGTCGTATGATGGAATTGGTGGGGCTGAATATCCACCACTGCCATATCCATTTGAACCACCGCTAGCTGAGTAACCATTTGAACCATAACTTGTACTGCCTCCATTATATGATGTCGAAGATGTTGAGGATGATGGTGTAGAATATCCACCATAACTTGTTGATGGGGCAGAGTACCCATTTGAATAGTTATTACTTGAGTAACCACCATAACTTGAAGTTGGCTTACTATTGTATCCATTTGAACCACCACTACTGCCACTACCATTACTATTACTACTACTACTACTACTATTACTATTATTACTATTACTATTACTATTACTATTGCTATTACTATTACTATTACTACTGCTATTGTTATTGTTATTGTATCCATTAGAGCCTCCATAACTTGAACTACTGTTACTACTGTTACTATTGTACCCATTACTTGAACCATTATATCCATTACTTGAGTTATTGTATCCATTACTTGAATTGCTACCGTTATATCCATTTGTTGTTCCAGTGCTTGAAGTGCCCCATGTATCTGGAAAATCTTTTCCTTTTGGTGGTCCGTATGAAGAGGATGATGATGATGATGAAGAGGATGATGGATACTTGTTATAGTTATTACCATTACTATTGCTATTACTATTACTATTATTACCACTGTTATAATCTCTTGAGGAGTCTCTATTGTAACTTCCGCTATTACTACCACTATCTCTATATTCTCTGTCACTTCCTGATCTATAAGATGAACTGCTATTACCATAGCCACCACTTCTACTACCACTGCCATTACCACTACCACTACTACTTGAATATGAAGAACCACCACTTCTTGTGTCCTCATATCTACCGCTACCGCTACCGCTATTACCGCTACTACTGTTATGTGACATTTTTATTTTTATTAAAAGGATTTTGGTTTTTTTTTTTTTCTTTTTTCTTTGTTTTATACAAATATATTAACTTTTTTATTTATTTTATTTTTATTTGTTTTATTTGTTTTATGTTTGTTAAAAAAAATATAACGCGTTCGAATAAAAATTAATTATGTGTGGTGTGTGAAAAAAAATAAAAATAAAAAAATTAAACATTAAAAAAAAAAAAAATTATTTTTATTTTTTTTATTTTTTTTTTTTTCGAATTTTATTTTAAAAATAACGACTTTTTTTATTTTAATTTTTTTTAATTTATTTTATTTTATTTTTTAAAACACCCCTAAAGAATTTTTACAAAGTGTTCAAAAGATATTCAGTAAACAAAACTTTATAATATGACAACAATAATAATAATAATAATAAATAATAATAATAATAATAATAATAATAATTCAAATGGTTCAAATAATAATAATGTAAAAATAGAAAAAATATTAGTGTATAGACTAGTTTTGGAATTTGTTTTAAATTTTGTATGGGATAATGGTGTTGATGTTGAGTTTTGTGTGCTGGGTTCTTTGTTTAGGTAATAATTATTTTATTAACAAACAAAAATGAGTAGCAAATATATATTTCTATATTAATGCAAAATTTAGAAGGTTTGTTTTTTAATGTTTTTTTTTAATTTAGTGAAATCTGGTTTTGAAACCTTTTTTGGTAATAAGTCGGTTTTTTTTTATTTATCTTAGAAGGAACCACGTTTTTTTTTTTTAAAATTGTTTTAGCTGTTTCTTCTTTGAGAAAAGACCCGAATTTATTAGTTTTACACTCTCAATTAAATTTTGTATTTTTAATGTTGTGAGTTATTATTATTCTTTTTTTAATTTTTTCATTTTTTTTTTTTACCAAAGTTGTTGGTTGATTTATAAGATAATTGATGGTAGTTCGATCATATGAAAGTTCATGTTCCAGTTTTTAATAGTTATGTATTGTATTATGCTTTTGAAGATTTGAATTGTTTTTTTATTTTTTATTAACCTATTGTACTATCATTTATGTCTAATTCTATCAATTGTAAGTAAGATTATATATAAAGCATTGAATGGCGTCGGTCAAAACTATAATAATAACATAAAAACAATATTCAAATGTTATATGTTTGTTTTTTAAAATAAAAAATAAAAAATAAAAATATGTGGTGTTAGTTACAAATAGAAATATTTGATATGGGTGTTTACATGAAGGTGGCACTACGTCATCATCGGATAGGTTTTTTATAGTAAATTTTTTTAAAACTTAGAATAATTTAATTGATTTTTTTTTTTTTTTTTATTATCCAATAGAGTTGGCAGCATTAATAATAAAAAATCAATACCTCTTCCTCATTGGTGTAGTCGGTAACACTCTAGTCTCTCACACTGGTACCCCGGGTTCGATTCCCGGATGGGGAGGTTTTTTTCAACCATCGCTGATATGTCGCGGGTTCGATTCTCACAGAAATTCAAGAAATTCATCCAATATTATCGCCAACACCAACCGCCGTAGGACTTCGGGTCTTATCATAGGGTAAAATTAAAATTGAAAAGGTTGTTTGTATCACAACCAAAACCTTTCAATATTTTTTTTTTTTTTTAAAAAAGAAAAAAAAGAAAAAAATAAAAAAAATAATTCTAAAAAAAAATGCTCGTTTTTTTTTTTTTTTTTCGTTTTTTTAAAATTAATTTTTTTTTTTATTTTTTATATTTTTTATTTTATTTTTTATTTTATTTTTTTTGAAGAGAAAACCCACCTATCTCAAATATTTTTATATATATATATATATATTACATATATACAATATAAAATAAAATTTAATAAAAATGGTGAAACCAAATAATGTAAAAATAAAAAATAAAGGAAATTTGAAGAAATCTAATGAATCACAAAATGTTTATATGAAAGGTAAAAAATTAGAATCTAAATCCTATCAAAAAGCATTACAATCAAAAGGAAATGATGGATTACAAGAACAAGCAAAACGTTTAAAAAAGAAAGAAGATTTTAAAAAGAAATTAGAGAAACGTCAAAATACAATTGTAATTAAAGATAAATTAAAAGAGCCATCAACATTTTTAAAAGAGGATCAATCATTTTTCGATCAAAATATATTCAACGATCATGATGAATATAAACAACAACAAATGAATCGTATTAATATTAATGAAAACTTTGAAACCAATTTATTCAGTGATATGATCAATGAATTTGATGGTGATTTAAATGATGATTTGGATTTATTAGATTATAATGATGATGCAACTTTTAATGACGATAATGATAATCAATATGGTAGTGAAGATGAAGAATTCTATAAAGGTAGCAATGAAGATGATGATAATGATGATTATAAAGAAAAATCATCATCAAAAAAAAATAAAAAACAAGGAAAAGAAAATGTAGAGATTGAAACAGAAAAATTTGAATCATTCCCAATGGATGAAAATAATGAACAAGAGGAAGAGGTCAATTCTAAAAAGAAGAAGAAAACTGGTGGTTTCCAATCAATGGAGTTAAATAAGAATTTATTGAAATCAATTCTAAAGAAAGGTTTTAATGTACCAACACCAATTCAACGTAAATCTATTCCAATGATTTTAGATGGTCATGATGTAGTTGGTATGGCTAGAACTGGTTCAGGTAAAACTGGTGCATTTGTAATTCCAATGATTCAAAAATTAGGTGATCACTCAACAACTGTTGGTGTTAGAGCTGTAATTCTCTCACCAACTCGTGAGTTGGCCATTCAAACATTTAAAGTTGTTAAAGACTTTTCACATGGTACTCAATTACGTACTGTATTAATTGTTGGTGGTGATAGTATGGAAGATCAATTCACAGATTTAGCTCGTAATCCTGATATTATCATTGCAACACCAGGTCGTTTAATGCATCATCTTTTAGAGACTGGTATTTCATTGTCAAAGGTACAATACATTGTATTCGATGAGGCCGATCGTTTATTTGAAATGGGTTTCAATGAGCAACTCACTGAAATTCTATCAAAACTTAGTGAAAATCGTCAAACACTTTTATTCTCTGCAACTTTACCATCTTTATTGGTTGATTTCGTTAGAGCTGGTTTAAATAATCCAAAATTGATTAACTTGGATACCGATACTAAAATTAGCGAAAACCTTTCTCTATCTTTCTTTACATTACGTCAAGAGGAGAAATTAGGTGTTTTATTATTCCTTATAAAAGATATAATTTATAAAAAAATAGAATCAACTACAACTAATGAACCAACAAAGAAACCATCAACAATCATTTTTGTATCAACTAAATATCATGTTGAATTTATTCATATTTTATTAGAACGTGCTGGTATTGCATCAACTTATATTCATGGTTATTTAGATCCAGTTGCAAGAAAGATTAATCTTGCAAAGTTTCGTTCGCATCAAGTTGGTATTATGGTTGTAACAGATTTGGCAGCTCGTGGTATCGATATTCCATTATTGGATAATGTAATCAATTTCGATTTTCCACCAAAAGAAAAGATTTTCATTCATAGAGTTGGTCGTGTTGCTAGAGCTGGTAGATCAGGTATCGCCTATTCATTGGTATCTCCAGATGAAATTCCATACATGATAGATTTACATCTTTACTTGGGTAGAAAGTTTTTAAATAAATTTGAAAATGAATCTCAAACCATCAACGATCCAAAATACTCTTTCTATGGTACAATTCCACAAACAATTATTGATCGTGAAACAGAGTTTGTAAACATTCAACGTAAAGAATGTGTAGAATTACTTAGTCTTACAAAAACAATCTACAATGCTCACAAGAAATATTTATCAACTCGTCCAGGTGCTTCTCATGAATCTAATAAACGTGCTAAAGCAATGGATAAATCTAGATATCATCCAATGTTAAATGATCAATTAAATTCAAATGATCAAATTAGAAATGATTTCATTCAATCATTGAAATCATTTAGACCACCTCAAACTGTATTAGAGTTGGATGCAAGAAAAAATAATGTTCAAGTATCAATTATGAAAGATAAAAGAAAAGTTCATACAAATGCAATCGAGTCTCAACAAAAGAAATTATATCTTCAGCAATCTTCTGAAACAAATTTAGGTCCTGAGAATGAAGAGTTTGATTATTCAAAATTAAATTCAAGAAAAAGATTATCTCAAACCACTGAAAATATCACTGAAGAAATGTTTAAGAGTTCAAAACCAAATAATAATGAACAAAAAAATAATAATGATATTGAAATGAAAGATAGTGATAATGAAGATGATGAAAATAATGATGAAGATGAAGATGAAGATGATGATGAAGATGATGAAAATGAAGAACAAGATGATGAAGATAATGAAAATAATAATAAATTTAATATTAAAATTGAATCATCAAATAAAAATGATGATAATAAAAAGAAATCTAAATCAAGATCATCATCAAGAGATCCAAATTTCTTTATTTCTGCAACACCAGAAAACTTAATTCAAGAGAGAGCAATGTCAATTTCAAATAGATTCACTAAAGATGATGAGGTTAATTTAGTAGCAGATACCGATAGAAAACAAAAGAAATCAATGGTTTGGGATAAGAGAAAAGGTAAATTCGTAAGTAGTCAAGCTGATGCCGATAGAAAGAATTCAAAGAAATTGGTTCGTAATGAAGCTGGTAAATTGGTTGAGGCTAAGAAGAGTCATAAAGGTTACGAAGAATGGAAGAAGAAGACTCATGGTAGAATTCAAAGAGTTGGTGAAGATGAAAACGCTAAATATCAACCAAACCAAAAAGAATATCTTCCACAAAAATGGAGAGGACAAGGTAAAGAGAAAGAAAAGAAAGAAAATAAAGTTTCACATGCCAAAGGTTCACATGGCCTTAAAGGTAGACCTCAAGAGCTTAAAGATAGAAATCAAATTTCAAAGAATCGTACAGAGAAAGAGAGAAAGATGAGAGTAAACAAATCAAAAGGAAATCCAAAAGGTTCAAAATCAAAGAGTAGTGGTGGTGGTGGTGGTGGTAAAGGTTCTAAATTTGGTTCTGGTAAACCAAAAGGTGGCAAAGGTGGTCGTAAATAAATTTATAAATAAATATATAAAAATTTTTAAAAAAAAAAATAAAAACTTCTCTTTCTTTCTTTTTTTTATATAAATTTTAAAATTATTTAAAAAAATAGGTTTTAATGTTGTTAAATAATAATTTTATGTGTTGAAAATTAAAGATTTTTGATATAAATTCTAACACCGATAATCATCTTTTTTAAAGTTGTAAGTGGACAAAATATAGAGATAAAATCAAAAAAAAACAAAATAAAGTAAAATGAATTTAAATTTATTTATCTTAATTCTGGGTGATTTTTAAAGTCAGATGAGAGTGATTGACCACGAGCAATACCTTGAATTAATAAATTCATATCAACAATTTTAGTAACAAGACGGCTGCAAATGGTAAAGAGTGAACTATCTCTCCAAGTGAGTCTACCAACACTACGGATTAAAATATCAGCAACTGAATCTGGTGTATCAGAGATGGCATGGAAGAATTTAAAGAATGAAAGTTTTGGTTGGTTATCATAAAAGTTGGTTTGAATTGGACCACTTTGTAAACTGATAACATCAATACTATATATATTAAAAAAAAAAAATTAAAAAAAATAAAAAAAATTAGTAAATTAAATTAAAAACTAAATAATTATTCATTTTCATAATATTACATACCCATAAGTATAACATTCAATTGCTAATGAAGCAGCAAATGATTGTAAGAAAGCTTTACCACCACCATAACTGCTACAACTTGGGGCTGGGAAGAAAGCAGATTGACTTGAAGTAAAAGTTACACAACCTTTTAATCCCTTTTCGACCATTTTTGATACAATGTAATGAGAGAGTTTAACATGTGACATCATATTACATTCTAAATTGATTAATTGCTTTTCTAAAGTTGAACGGAAGAATGCTGATAATTGAATGTAACCAGCATTGTTGATTAAAATTTGAACATCGATATCTTTGATTGCTGCTTTAATAATTGGCATGTAATCATATTCATGATCAGCTCTACCTAAATTAACACCAACCTTTCTAAACTCAACATTTGGGAATTGTTTTTTTAATGATTCAAATGCACCTTGTAAAGTTTCATCATCAAGTGCAACTAAAACAACATTTAAACCTTGAGCAGCTGTAAATAAAAATTGATTTGTATTTTTTTTTTTTTTTTTTTTTTTTTTTGTTAATTACATTTAAAAAAACATAAAAAAAATAAGAAAAATAAGAAAAAAACTAACCTAATTTTGTAGCAACAGCTCTACCAATACCAGAAGAGGCACCTGAAACTAAAGCCCATTTAGCATTATATTTGAGTTTTAAGTTTTGGTCCTCAAATTTGAAAGCAGCTAAAATAATTGGGATAAGATAACTGAAAATACAAATGAAACCAGCTAAAAAGATTGACCAATAAATTAATGATAAAAACATTTTATACTTTTTATTAAATTGAAAATAATCACAAAAAAAAAAAAAAAAAAAAAAAAAATCAGAACCTTTGTTGTTAACGAAAAATAAAAAAAAAAAAAAAAAAAAAAATTCAAAAAAAAAAGTATTTAGATATTTTTTTTTTTGTTAGCAATGATTGATTATTTTAAATCCTTTTCAAATTAAAATAAGAAGATTTAAAAAAAAAAAAAAAAAAAAAAAAAAAAAAAAAAAAATTTAATGATTTCTCAGTTATTTAAATTTCTTTAAAACTAATTTAGTTTAAAAAAAAATTTTTTTTTTTTTTTTTTTTTTTTTATTTTTTTTTTTTTTTTTTTTTTTTTTTACACTTTCGTTCGTTTATTTTTATTTTTTTCTAAATTTTTTTTTTTTTTTTTTTATTAACACATTAAATTCATTTCATTTCATTTCAAAAAAAAAAAGATGGATAAATATAAAAATAAATATAATATTGATAACAAATATAATAATAGTAAATATAATAAAAATAAGAATAATAAAAAAGTTGAATCAAGTAAACAGGAATTGGATGATGAAATAATTTTAAAAATAAATGATGATGAATATAATGAAGGATTAAATAAACAAGCTTTATTTCAACAAGATGACTATGTATATAAATTTAAAAAACAACAAAAAGAAGAAAAAAATAATGGTGAAAACATTGAAATAGATAATGAAAAACCAGAAGATTTTAATATTTCCTTAAAACCAATCAATTTTAATTCAATGAATTTACCTTTATTTAAGAAAAGATTCTTACAATCTTCAACAATTAAAGATATTGAATCTTTTGAATTTATTAATTCTACAACTGAATTTGTAATTGAAAATGGTGATAATGATGATTATAATAATGATGAAGATGATGATGATGATGATGAAGATGATGATAATGAAAATAATAAAAAAAATAAAAAAAATAATATAAAAAAAGCAATTAATCAAGAAGATGAAAAAAAATTAACATTTCCAAATGATTGTAAAATACCAGTTGCAACTACAGGAGAAAGTGAATGTTTACCAAATACATTAAAATTATTTTTTAAGAAAACTCAATTTCAAACACCAACTTTATTTCAACAGTATGCATGGCCTTCAATTTTAACAGGTCATGATATAATTGGCACAAGTTTACCAGGATCAGGTAAAACATTGGGTTATTTAGCACCAATGATACCACATTGTTTAGCAAGAATTGATAGAGGTGGAAAGAATAAAAACATTAGTGGTGATGGAAAAGAGCCAAAACAATACACAGGTATTTTAGTATTGGTATTAGTTCCAACAAGAGAATTAGGTTTACAAGTTCATAGTAATGCATCGATAATTACACAACTTTTTGGAATTAAAATATCTGTTATGTATGGTGGAATTCCTAAAAACCTTCAGATTGAACAGTTGACAAAAGAGAAACCTCAAGTCCTCATTTCAACACCTGGTCGTTTAATAGAGATGATTGAAAATGGTCATGTTAATCTTTCAACCGTTACAATGCTAGTATTGGATGAAGCAGATAAAATGCTCTCAAAAGGTTTAATACCACAACTTAAACAAATTCGTGGTCAAATTAGACCAGACTCTCAAAATATATTATTTAGTGCAACTTTCCCAGACTCTTTGAAAGAGGTTTCAAAAGATTGGATTAAAGATCCTTCAATTCGTTTAAGAATTGGTTCATCAGAATTACCAAAATTAAATCATATTCAACAAGATGTTCAATTGGTAGCTCATCATAAAAAACCACGTGCACTCATTAAACTATTAGGTGAACCAGATTTTAAACAAAAGAAAAAAACAATTGTTTTTTTTAATAAGATCAAAGAATTAAAGAGAATTTCAATCATGTTATTAAAATCAAATATTAAACATGACACAATCTTTGGTAATATTGACCAAGAGTTGAGAGAGAAGTTAATTAAAAAATTCTCAAGTTCACGTTCAACCTTATTATTATCAACTGATATCATTGGTCGTGGTATTCACATCGATGATATTTTCAATATTATCAACTATGATTTCCCAAGATCTTTGGAGCAATATTGTCATAGAGTTGGACGTGCTGGTAGATCTGATAAAGTTGCAAATCCAAAAGCTTACAGTTATTTAACAACTAATGATTCTGGCTTGATAGAACCATTTGTACAATTTTTGAAAGATCAAAATCAAAATATCTCCATTCCATTCCTAAAGTTATGCAATGAAAACTTTGGTACCAAATTTGAATTTACTCTCTCAAAAAGAAAACAAAAGAAATTGGCTCAAAAAGATGACATTGAAAAAGATGATGAAGCTTACTTAGCAAAATATGAAAAATTAATTAAAAAAGATAAAAAGAATGATAGTGATGATGAAAGTAAAAAATTTAAATCTTTTAAAAGAAAAAATATAAGTGATAGTGATAATGATAGTGATAGTGATAGTGATAGTGATAGTGAAAATGTTATTATTAAGAGAAAAGATAAAAAAATAAAAAAATAAAAAGATACAAAAGTTTTTTTTTTTTCTTCATAAATTCCATCCAATAATGAATGTTTAGATTCAAATACCATCATTTTTTGTGAATCTAATATTAGTGTTTTTATAAAAATAAAGAAAAAAATGTTTTCTATTTTGAGGAAGAAAAAAAAAAAAAAATTTATTGAATTTAAAAAAAAAAAAAAATTTGTAAAACTACATTTATAGAAAAAATGTTTTTTTTATTTTAAAAAATAAATTTGTTTCAAAAAAAAAAAAAGTCCGTTTTTTTGAATGTGTAAATTTAGTAATTAAATTTTTTTTTTTTTTTCCGATGATTATAAAAAAAAATCAAATTATAAATTTTTTAGTAATTTGATTTTTTTTATAATCAGTTTTTTTTTTTTTTTTTCCAATGATTTTAAAATAACAAAGGTTATTATTCTTTCAAAATTTTGCACCTACCATTGTTTTTTATTTTTTAAAAAAAAATAAAATCATAAAATAAAAAAAAAAAAAAAAAAAAAAATCAATTTTTTTTTTAAAAGAATCTTATTTTATCTTTTTAGATTAAATCTAATCAAAACATCCCATTGCAATTTTTTGAATAAAAAATAATAATATCTTTATAAAAATAGAAAAAAAAAATTTTTTATAAAGATTGATTTGTAATTTGATCAACTATTTATGAAATTCAATAAATATTATAACCCAATATTCTTCAAAACTACAACTTTTTTTTTAAAAATAAAATTAATAATTATTATTTTTTTTTTTTTCTAACTATAAAAACAAATTGAAGTTGAAAATTTTTTTTTCAAACATAAAAATATAATTTTATACTTTAAATAAAAAATAATTAAATTTAAAAATGTTAATTGATTCAAAAATTACAACATTTGTTGATGGAGGTTATACAGGATTAAAAGGCCACCACTTCGTTTCTGACTCTTTCAACAAAAGAGTTTCTGCCCCAGTTTCTTTTGCTGTTGCAAATGCTGATGAAGCAAGTGGTGATAGTGAACAAACCGTTAAATTCAGATTGAATCAAACTGGTAATATCTTTTATTCTAGTACCACCGAGTTATTGACTGAAGAAACCAAAAAATTATTTGATAGTGTTACTGTTCTCTTTGCTGCCATGACCAAAGCTTTGGGTGATAAGGGTTACAACTTGTTTAACTATGATAAAGTTTCTGAAATGATCCAAAAATCAGGATACTTTGTTGAAGTTCAAAAATATCAAAAAAATCTTGAAATTAAAAGTACCTCTGTTACCATTGATACCCAGGTTATTTCACAACTTCTTCCAGGTTTAACATCCGGCTCTTCAGTAAGTTTTTATTTTTTTCATTTAATTATTCTAATATTAATAATGTAATATATTAATACTTTTTTTTTTTTTTTTTCTTTAAAAAAAAAATAAAAAATAGTTGGAAATTGCCAAAGGAGTATTAAATGCATTAAATGGTGAATTTTCTTCAGGTACCACAGATGAAACTACCAAACATTCTCATTTACTTTTCATTTGCGAAGAATTATTTGGTGCTCCATCCGTAACTGTTAGATTATTCTTTGGTACCAAAACCTCTCACAAATTATTGACCTCTTCTCCATGTCATAAATCATCTTCATCAAGCTTTGAAGTTCTTCAAGAAGCAACAACCTATTTGTTTGTTTCACCAGATACAATCGCTGAATTTGCTGAGAAGTTCAAATCCCAACCACAAGAGTACACTGATCTCATTGAAAGATTAAAAGGACTTATTTAATCGAGTAATTAATTATTTTAATACATCTTAAATGTGCATTTTTTTAAAATAAAAACCAATCAATTTTTCAAAAAAAAAAAAAAATAAAAAAAAAAAAAATAAAAAAAAAATAAAAAAAAAAAAAGTCACAAAAATTTAAAAAACAACCCTCTGTTTCATCCTGAATTTTATTTTGAAATTTTTTTTTTTATTTTCTATTTATAGTATGATTTTTTATATTTAAATATGTGTTTTTAACAAAAAAGTTATTTAATTTCCAATAAATACAAGAAAAAATTAAACAACATGATATCTGGAACGTATTTGGGTATGTTTTTTTTTAAATTATTTTTTCTAATAATAAATTGGCAAAAAAAAAAACTCAAACAACAATTCTTTATTTTTTAATTAGAAAGCATATTTTTTTTAAAATAAGTTTTTTTCGAATTTTTGGGAAAAAAATCTAAAAAGAAAAAAAAACTCTTCACTCAAAAAAAAAAGTTTTTTCTTTATTTTCTTTTTTATTTTTTTTCTTTTTTTTTTAAATTTTTTTTTAAAAATTTTTTTTTCTTCATAAATAATTTTAAAACAAAAGTAATAATATATATAATATATATAAAATGGGTTTAGAACAAGACAAACAACCATTAATGGGACAACAACCAGTTTACCAAACCTATCAACAACAACCACAATATGCTTACCCACAACCAGCTTATGCACAACAACCAACTTATACACAACAACCAGTTTATGCAACTACTGTAACAACCTCTGATCACCACCATCACCATCATGATGGTGGTTACACTGGTGCTTTAATCTTCTTTATTGCAGGTTTCTTCATTTCGTATGTATTATTGTTTTTTTTTTTTTTTTTTTTTTTTTTTTTATATGTTTTCTTTTTCTCTTTGCTCTCTTTATTCTTATTCATTAATTATAATTTTCATATATTTCAAAATTTAGATTACTTTGGTTAGGTGGTTTCTATTATATTAGATCTCACAACAAAACTGCCAAATCTTTAGGTATTGCCTCTGTTGTTTTATTCTTTGTCATGGTTATTATTGTTATTATTGCTGTAGCTGTGGGCAACTAGTTACATTGCAAAATCAAGTTTCGTATTGAAAAAAAAAACAATAACTAAAAATTAAAAAAAATAAAAACCAATCCAATTTTTTGTAAATTATTTTTATTTTTTCATTCCAAAAAAAATTTTATTATTATTGGTATTATTTCTCAATGAATTCTTTGAGATAATAAATAAATAATAACAATAATAATAATTAACAACAATAATAATAATAATAATAAAAAATAAAAATAATTAAAAATTTCATTCAATTGAAAAAGATTTTATTTTTTTTTTGAATAAAATTAAAGGGATAAAATTAATAATAATGCAATGACAACTAAAGAAATATTCGAGAGTAAAGTGCTTGCAATTGAACTATCCTCTGATTGTCCTGGTTGTTCAATACAATAAACTTTATATGGAGTTGTTCCGACTTGAGTTGAAGCATTTTCTTTACAAGTAAATTGATTTGGAACGAATGTGCCACTAGTTAAAACATTAAGATTGAAAACTGATTCATTGGTTGTATTGGTAATTTTTAAAACAGTATCACAAGCTGGAGCAGCGGTATCAATACTTAATGTGGCTGGATTAATTGAACAACTTGTTACAGATAAAGTGGAAACATTAAAGGTTTTATAAACGGATGCTCTTGATAACGATATTGAAAAAATAATAAGTAATAATAAAGATTTAATCATTTTCATTTTAATAATAATCTAATTAATAATTATAAATATTATTATTTTTTTATTTTTTTTATTTTATTTTATTTTATTTTTATAATTTTGTAATTTTTTTTTATAGTTTTTTGAAAAATAATTTTTTTTTATTGTTTTTTAAAAACTAATTTTTTTATTATTCCCAGGTTTAAAAAAAATAAAATGACAATAAAACCGAGCGATTTCATTTTTTTAGGATGGTTTGAATTTTAGAGACCCGTTTTTTTTTACAATCTTATTTTATTGTTTTTTTTTTATTTCAAGCCCGAAAAAAAATTTTCCTAAAAAAATAAAAAAAAGACTATAAAAAATTTTTAATAAAAATAAAAAATAAAAATAAAAAAAAAAGTCTTATTTAAAAAAAAATAATTCAAAAAACAAAACTTTCTCCTTTATTAGAAAGTAATTCAATTGAGAGACTTTTAAAAAAATATTTTTTTTTAAATAAAACCTTTTTTTTTTATTTTTTATTTTTTTTTTTTTTTTATTAATAAAAAAAACAAGATGGAGGTGTTATTTAATAGAGTTTTCAAAAATAAATATTTAAAGAATAAAATCTATACATTTTTTACTGAAAATAATAAAGAACAAAGATAGATTGGATGATTTCCCATTCGAATTGGTATTTAAAACAAAGAATCAACAATTATTATTTGAGAAACTAAATTATTAAAAAAACAATAGTAAAATAATAATAATAATAATAATAATAATAATAATAATAATAATAATAATAATAATAATAATAATAATAATAATAATAATAATAATAATAATAATAATAATATAAATAAATATTCAAATAAATAATCGAATATATTGTATAAAAATAGAGCTGAACCCAGGAACTTCAGTTTTTTATTATAGCTACTATTGTCATGTCACCATCAATTATTTTGTTGCTACAGTTTAAATCTGTTCACTATTATAATTTTTTAGAAACTTTTTTAAGTATGTCTATTATTATTATAATTATTGATTGTAAGAATATAATAAAAAACTGAAGTGGTTTAGCTTTTTTCAATTTAATTATTTTCCAATACAACTCCTTG
Source organism: Dictyostelium firmibasis (assembly GCA_036169595.1). Classification (NCBI taxonomy): domain Eukaryota; phylum Evosea; class Eumycetozoa; order Dictyosteliales; family Dictyosteliaceae; genus Dictyostelium; species Dictyostelium firmibasis. The sequence goes on along the minus strand of CM069765.1, from coordinate 1,149,714 downwards.
CTGATTTATTTATCTTTTTTAAAATTTAAAAAAATAAAAAAACCAAACAAACAATAAAACTAAAAAAAGAAATTTAATTAAAAATAAATAAAAAAATTTGGCAAAAAAAAAAAAAAAAAAAAAAAATCAAAAATCAAAAAAAAAAAATTGAAAACCCACAAAAACTTTTATTTAATTTAAAATAAAAACCTTTTTTCTTCTTTCTTTCTTTCTTTTTAAAAAACAAGATGGATGTTTTATTTAATAGAGTTTTCAAAAATAAATATTTAAAAAATAAAATCTATACATTTATTAAAGAAAATAATAAAGAACAAAGATATATTAGATACAATTATTATGATTTCCCATTCGAATTAGTTTTTAAAACAAAGAATCAACATTTATTAATTGAGAAATTAAATCATTATAAATTTCATTTCATTGAAAACTCAAATAACAACAATAGTCACAATAATAACAATAATAATAATAATCATCATAATAATATTGATAAATTTAAATTTTTTTTAATTTTCAATAAAAGATGTCTAGAACAATTATACATTTGGAAAGAGTTACCATTGGAGTTATTTGAACTTGTTTTTAATATGTTTAAAAATGAGATTAGAGAAATCAAAAAAAATTATGAAATCCACCATATTCATCCAACAATAAAGATACAATCAAAAAAAACAAATTTTTTTTCAATTGAAAATTGTAATTTAGAAAGATTAAAATTTTTAATTTTTAATAATCAAATTGAATTAAACGAAATTAATTTATCATCGTTGAATTTATTATTTCAAGATAATAATAAAGAAAAAAATAGTAATTTAGAAGAAGGACATTATGAAATAGAAAAAAGAAAAGAAATGTTTAGATATCTATATGATGTATTAAAAATTCCATTCGGTCAATTGGCAAATTATTTAGAGTTTATAATAGATAATAATCTATCTGAAATATATGGACCAATGATTTTAGAATATTTTCCGAAACAACTTGACTTCACTAAGAAACCACTCGAAAGTTGTTTCGTATCAATTATTAAACGACAAGATATATTTATTTTGAAAGAAATTTTAAATAAATATAAATATATAGAGCAACCATCAATTTGTCAAGATTGTCTTTTACAAACACCAATTAAACTTATAAATCTATTTGGTATTTCAGTGGATGTATTGGTACTTAGAGCTATGTCTATTCCTCTTAGATGTTTGTTTGAAAGTTTTGATGTAGAAATTACAAAGGTTTTATGGGAGAATTTAAATTTTTCTGGTGTTGCTTTGATAAGGGAGAGATCATTTTCAACAATCTACGATCCAAACGTTGCATTGTACTTGAGTGAAAAACTAAAAGGAAATACCCATAAAACAATAACTTTGACATGTGATTATAGATTAAAAATAATGGGAAAGAGAGATCAGGTTTCGTTTCAAACAGAAAATTGGCAAGACCAACATTCACCATTCGAAGCCAACTACCTTTCAAACAATATTTCAAAAGAGATGATTGAAAAAATATCAACCACACAGTATGGAGATTCAACTTCACTTTTAGATCATATCATTAAAAAAGGATGTTTAGATTCTTTAAAAACTTACTTGAAAAAGTTTCCAAATAACTATAATCTTGAACAGATCAAAACTGTATCACTCTTAAGAGAGGGAGGTAAAGATTATTTGCAATGTTTTTTAGATATTATAAAATTTGGCCAACTTCCTCGCATACCAGATTATACAAATTCATTTCATCTACATTTTTTAAGGTTATTATTAGAATTTTCAATTGAAAATAACATTGGTATGCTATTCGATGCAGTTGCATATAGATTAACAACACAGTTTTTAACAAATCAAAGAGAAATTCAACAATTTGAGTGCAGTGGCGTTTCTGACTGGGTCGTATCAAATCCATCCATTGCGAGAAGGTGGTTAAATAATTCTCTCCTCAAACCTTATTATAAAAAAATAGTTTCAGACATGGTAAATCAACTTTTGGCAAGATCAAATCATCAAATTACTCAAAAATCTTTAGTTGAATCCAAATTTCTATTTGGTGAACTTTCAAATATAGATGTTGAAATAAGACTCCCGTCATTAAAAACGAACGTTTTTCGGGCCAATATTATTTATCATGCCGTCAGAAATGAAATTGTCCTTACAAACTATCAAATCAACATCAATGGTCTCTCAAATCAAAATACTCTAAAATCATTATATAGAGGGAAATTTTTTTCAAACCTAAAACATAATTATGATTCATTAGATATTGAACATGGTAATGGATTTTTTATGTACAAAGTAATAACTAAACTTCTAGAAAGTAATATTTTATCATTAGAAGAGCTTGAATCATCAAAAATGTTATCAAAAATGCCTAAACTGCAAGAAAAAATGTTGAATTTTATTTCTACCTTCAAACCCAATCGAAATAATATTATAACTTTTCACAAAGATTTTAAGAATTTAAATTTTTAATAAAAAAAAAAAACAAACTTTGGTGTAATTAATTATTAATAACCTTTTAAATAGCCATTTTTTTTTTTATTTATTTTTTTTAGTTTTAGATTATTTTTCATTATTTTCAATAGCGTTGGTTGATTCATTTTTATTTGATGAATAAATGTTTGATGGTTGATAAATATTTTCATTGGAATTTAAAACTTCATCTTTTAGAATTTCAAAAACGGTAGCAATTTGATTTTCTACAGTGAATCTAATATTTAAAATATCTAAACTAAATCTATGTTTTTCAGGTCCCTCTTCTTCTTGCTCTTCCTCTTTCTCGTTGTCAGAGGTGTTTGTTGCGTCTATTTCTTTATTTTGTTTTATTTTTTGATCTGTTAATTTATCTTGTCTTCTCTTTCTTACTGAACGAATATCTTCGGTTAAAATTTCAATGATGCAAGTTTCAATATCATCATAGTTATCATAAAATTTTAATTTCTTTTTATCTACGAAATATTGTAATTGTTTTTTTGCTATATCTAAAATGATGACATTATCTAATGGTGGTACTACTGGTATGGTGACCCAAGCAGGATTAATTACATTCTTTACACTATCATGAACAGAGTATGGTTTAACATCTAAAATTGGTGTACCATCGATTAAATCGATACCAGATAAATAGATTGTATCACCAACAACCTTATCAATTTTAGCTACTGATAAACCTATTGGATTTGGACGATGTGGAGTTCTTGTTGAAAATAATCCAACTTTGATACCATCTAAACGTGGTGGTGCAACCTTTGCTTTAACACCACTTGCTGGACGATCACTTCTAACTGAACGTAAAGTATTGGTATTTTCATGGAAAATAAATATTAACCAACAATGACTATACTGATCTAAACCTTCCAATGAATAGGTTGGATTTACACTAGTCTTTAATTTTAACAATGCTTTACCTTTGGTTACAATTAAACCTTGTCTTGGTGTACCATTTCTCTCTCTAAAACAACTCTCTAAAAATCCAATTGGTGGATAATCTGGTGGTCTCTCCACATTTTTATTCTCACGATCCTCTTTATATGAATTGATGACTCTTCTCAATTCTCTTTCTGCTCTAGTTCTACCTAATCTTTGCTCTTCACATTTCTTTTGTTCATGTAATTTATTTTGTTTTTCTTTCTCTAATTTATCTTTTAAACTTAAATTTTTCTTTTGAATAATTGCTAAAAAAATCCAATTAAATTAATTATTTGTTAAAAAAATAAAATAAAAATAAAAATAATAATAAAATAAACCTAAATAATATACCCACATAAATAATATGAAAAGATTAAACTTGATAATAAAAGTGGTGCAGTAAATAAAAATAATTTATTTGAAATTAAAGACTTAAAAAAGTCAAAGGGTTTCATTTTTTTTTTTTTTTTTTTTCTATATTTTACTATCCCAAGCAAAAACAAAAATAAAAAAAAAAAAATTAAAAAAAAAACGAAAAAAAAAAATCTTTTTTTTTTTAAAAAAATTAATTCTTTCGTTTTTAGAAATATTGATTTTGTATAGTTTTATTAAAAACACCACAAAAAAAGATAATAAATAAAATAATCTCAAAAAAAAAAAAATAATAATAAAAGAAATGAGTTTAAAAAATTTAATTTTATTTATAAAAGTTAAAAATAATTTAATATAAATGTTTTTTTTTGTTTTTAAATAAATAGAATTAAAAAAACAGAATACATTAATAGTTTATAATCAACTATTAAATAATACTATTTTATTTATATTTTTTCTTTAATTAATAGAAGAATACAATAAATGTATGAGAATGGTTTGTATCGGTGATATCATCCTAGGATTTCTCCAGCGTTAACACCAAATTTGAGAAATTCTGCACGGGAGATCTGCAATTGCTCGCGATCAATCCTTTCGTTTTATCCTTTGCCATAGTGAAATCGCACCCTTACTGTGAAATATGATTCTGGTGTTTCTTCTGACGTTACACTTAAGTGATGAAGCTTAAGTCAAAGAAGGATGTAGTTAATGTGTTAAAAACACAATAATACCTTAGACAAAATAACGCCAAGTTTTTTAAGTTTGGTCATTTAGAAAACTATTTTATGGGATTTTTTTTTTTTTTTTTTTTTAATTTTTTTTTTTTTTCTGAAAAAAAATACGAAAATTTTTGATGCCGATACATACATGAAGGGGTATTTATTTTAGCTAAAAATAAAAAGAAACAGATTGGAAAACGAAAAAAAAAAAAACAATCATTTTATCGCTAATTTTTTTAAAAAAAAAAAAATTTATTTGGTGTATATAATTTATATACTCAAATTAATCATATTCCATATGGTATATTATTTTTATTTGAAATTTGATAGAATGAGTTGATAACAATGACTAGCTAAATCACTATTATCATATCATGTTAAATATTTTAAAAAAATTTATTGTTATTGGGGTGGTTGGATTTGTTGTGGTTGGTAGTTTTGGAATGGGAATTGTGGTTGATTATTAGATTTTGAGATATATTTATTGTTATTATTATTTACAAAATTTGGAATACCATTGGCATTATTGTTATTACTATTATTATTATTGTTATTACTATTATTACTATTATTATTATTATTATTATTATTATTATTATTATTATTATTATTATTATTATTATTATTATTATTATTATTATTATTATTATTATTATTATTATTATTATTATTATTATTATTATTATTATTATTATTATTATTATTATTATTATTATTATTATTATTATTATTATTATTATTATTATTATTATTATTATTATTATTATTATTATTATTGTTATTGTTGCTCGTGGAATTATTAGCGTTAATGTTACTAGTAATATTTGAAGTGGAGTTATTATTACTATTATTATTAGTGGTATTGGTAGTAATAATATTTGTATTGTTGTTACTATTGATATCTTTATTATCTTTACTATTATTTGGAGAATTTAAATTAAAGTTATTATTCAAAACCCTATTATATGATCTTTGGTTGGAGTTTAAATGAGGCGATCCTTGAGGACTTAAATTATTTACATTCATACTGAATGCCAAATCTTTATTTCTACCATCTATTATAACCGAATCAGTTGAATTTACTCTTCTTAAAGGTTTGCTTGAATGATAGTTTGAACTATTATTTTGATTTTGGTGTTTAAAACCATTTATACCAAATGGTTTTTGAATGCTATATGATTGTTGTTGTTGTTGTTGTTGTTGTTGTTGTTGTTGAGTATTAATATATTGTTGTAATAAAAGTGATGGTGGTGAAGAAGGTGAGGAGGGTGAAGAAGGTGATAATGGTGGATAGTTATTATTATTGTTATTATTATTATTATTATTGTTACCAAAATGTTGTTTTAAGAAATCATTTTCTTCTCTTAATTCTTTAGTTTTTGTTTCAATATAAATTCTTTTTGCATTCGAAATTCTTTTTAAACCATCCAAAAAACAATTCTCTAAATTATCCAATTCACCTATAGAAGCATTTGTAAGAGATAGACAGGAGAGTAAATCAATAACATTCTTTACTTGCTCTTGTTCTTCTTTGAGTTTGTTATATTCATATAATAGTTTATTTCTGTCATCTGTAATCTCAGAAATGGTTGGAGTCGATGGTGTAGATTGTGATAATCCAATACCAATCCCACTTGTCAATGACAACATCGATGGTGATGAAGGAATTTGAATAATTAATCCATTATTTGTACTATTATTTAATGAATTGTTTTGATTATTGTTATTATTATTATTATTACTATTATTATTATTGTTGCTATTTTGATTAATAACTAAAGGTTGTTGGTAAATTGAAATTAAATTTGGGGATTGTGGATGTTTACCCATTGGAATTGATAGTTTATAAAAATCATCATAACAATTTGGATAGAATTCCATTCCACCATAAAGAATTAAAGAAAGGTCTTGAGAGACGGAAAGAGTATGTTTATGACGAGATAGTGGTTTATTTGAGCTATCTTTAAAGGCTAATTTCTCCCATTCCATATTTTCAATATTAAGTTTCCAAAGGGTATCATAGCAAACTCTACCATCATTACCACCGAAAATAAACAATTGATTATTAATTATAGCAGAAGAGTGATAGGCAATACCTGTTTCAAATTTTCCTAAAGTGATACCTTGAGTCCAAACCTTTGAATCTAAATTGAAAACATAGAGATCGTTATGATAGGAATTACCAAGATGACCACCGAAAACATAAAGTTTTCTACCGATTAAATTGGTTGTATGATAGGAACGTTGTTGGGGTGGTGAACCTGATGTAGTCACTAATAACCATTGATATTGTATTGTATCCAGACAATACAATTCATTAAAACATTTATTTTCATAACAACCTGCAAACACGAAAATATTAGTACCCACCAATGTTGCCGTATGAGCATACCGTGGTGAAGGTCTTTGTCCACCACAAATTGGTGTACTCCATGTGTTGGTAATAGTATCGAAAACTGATACATCATCATAAAACATATTGGCGCCATATCCACCAATGATGAAAATTTTATCACCAACTTCAGTGGCGGTATGTCCATAACGAATTGATGGAGGTATTCCGAATGTCGGTTGAATGGCCCATATATTGGTATTAAAATCATAAACAATTAAATTATTTGGCTCTAATGCCAATGAATTGGCATTTGGTGGCTGATAACTACCCCCTCCAAAAACATACATTTTATTCTTTATAATAGTTGAGGTATGACCTCCTCTTTTTGGAGGTTGTAAACCTTTTGGTTGAATTTTTATCCATTCCATTGGTTAATTTTTAATTTCTAATTATATAATTAAGTTTTATTTTTATCTTTATTTTTTTTTTTTTTTTTTTTTTTTTTTTTTTTTTTTCTATTTTATTTTTATTTTTTTATTTGTTTTTATTTATTTATTTATTTATTTATTATTTTTTTGTTTTATTATTTTATAGTTAAACAGTTAATTATTATATTATTATATTATATTGTTTGATATTTGATTAATTATGAAAAAAAAAAAGTTTATGTATGTATTGATTTTTGCGATTTTATTTGTATTTGGGTGCAATATCTCCTATTTTGAAACTGTATATATTTATATATAAATCAAATTTAATTATATCTTTAAAGGCAAAGGCAAAAATAAAGCAAATAAAAATCTTTTTGAAAAAAATGAAAAAAAAAGATTAGATAATTTAATGTTTGCGTAGCAGATTTAAAAAAGAAAATTGAAAATTAAAAATTAAATAAAAAAAAAAAAAAAATTTATTAAGTTTGCTGCAATAGATTTAAATTAAAAGAAAAAAAAAGAAAAAAATTGTGCAAAGAAAAGTAGAAAAATAAAAATAAAAAAAAAAAAAAAAAAAAAAAAAAAAAAGTGATGATGACCCCACCCAGAGAGTTGACTCGTCCACACGAGAAATAAAAAAAAAAAAAAAAATAAAAAAATAAATAAAAAAAAAAAAAAAAAAAAAAAGTAATTCCTTCATTTTGGTTATTTGAAAATGTGTGATAATCCATTTCTATTTTTTTGAGATATTTTTTTTTTTTTTTTTTTTTTTTTTTTTTTTTCTTTTTTTTCACTATTTTTACACCAAAAAGAAAAAAAAAATCAAAAAAAAAAAAAACTATCAAATTTAAAGGCAGTCGCATCTAATTGTGGGGTCAATTTTTTTTTTTTTTTTTTTTTTTTTTTTTCCCAAACTATTATTATAATAATCAAACTTCAACTAAATAAAAAACGAAAATATCTTGAAAAAAAAAAAAAAAAACCAATTTTGCTTATTTTGCCGATGTTTTTTTTTTTTTTTTATTTAATTTTTATTTTTTATTTTTTTAATTGATCAACATCTTTTTTTTTTTTTTTTTTTTTTAATTTTTTGTTCAATTTTAGTTTTAAATTGGCCAATTTTATTTGATTTTTACTTGAATTTTGATTAGTTTCTTTAAAATTTTTTATTTTTTTATTTTTTTATTAATTTTTCAATAAAAGTGAACAAAGTTTTTCAATGAACCAAGCACCAACTAAATCTAAGATGATGGCACCTACCATATAGAATCTAAAGGTTGAATCAGGGAATTCAACCAATTCCAACATTGAGTTTAAAGGTGGGATGATTTCAGTTGCCAACAATAAACCTAAACCCCAAACAAAGGAGAGAGCGTACAACAAAGGTTTATTTTCACTGAGGGATTGCATGAAAGGATGACCTTTGTAATTGACAGCAAAGGTAGCTACTTGCATAGCATTACTCATTAAAAACACTGCAGAGTTTAATAGATTTGGAGCAAAAGGTGAGTCAGGATCAGGTCTATTGGTACCGATTCTCAATTGAGATTGATGAACGATAAAAATGATACAAATGAGATGAAGTGCAAATTGTAATAAAATTGAGCACATCATGTAGGCCGAGAATAAATTTGGATTTGGACGTTTATTAGCCAACTTCATCAATGGTTTAGAGGTGGAGATGAAAAGGAAACAAACAGCAATCAACATACCAGAGATTGTAGCTTGAGTATCACCCAATTTAACACCATCCAAATAGAGTACTGATAGACCATAAGCAGTGATTAATGAATTCAATGCTAAAATCTTATACATTTGAAAAGTAGTTACCAAAGTACATCTACCTTGACGAATGATATGAGTGATTGGTTTTACAGCACTTGATTTCGAAGTAAATGGTGCAGCAATGGATGCATCACCTAGTTTCACCATTTGAATCTCATTCTCTTGTTGCATACGTTGTGCAAGATCGGCCGCTTGTTTCTGAGCCAATTCAGCCGCTGCTCTTGGATCACCATTACGACGAAGCTGTTCTTGCATTTGTCTTTGTTTGGCTTGATTGAATATCTCCCTTAGATTGATCTCTGGTGGTGGTTTAAATTCACCTTTGTTCAAAATGGCAATACCAACATGAGCTTGTTTCAATGCACCAACATCATTTGTACCATCACCTGCCATCAATGTATAATGACCATTCACTTTAAAGTTTGTAAGAATCATTTGTTTTTGTTCAGGTGAAACACGTGCAAATACTTTAACCAAATATAATTCTTTCTCTAAAATATTATCACCAATAACTAAATCTAAACTATTACCACCAATACAAAGATTATACTCTTTATCCAATTCAACCAAATGATTTTCTTTACCTTTTTCTAATGGTATTGAAATTGATTCATCAACTGATATCCATTCACCTTCTAAATTATTATTATTATTATTATTGTTTTTATTATTTTTATTATTATTTTTATTATCATTATTTTCATTATTATTATTATTATTATTATTATTATTTTTTAATTGTAAAATTAAAGTTTGTTTATTATCTTGAACAAAACTTAATTGTTTACCAACATGACAAGCTGTTAAACTATTATCACCTGTGATCATAACGATACGATGAGCTGAATTCATTAACATTTCAATTGACTCTTTTGAGTCTGGTTTCAATGGACAATCGAAAATGATGAAACCAGCAAACTCAAGATTACTTTCAATTGATTCTCTTTCCATAGATTTATATTGAGATGAATTTAAACCAGATTCCAATCTTTTGTAACCTAATGCCAAAACACGTGAACCTTGTCTAGAGTAACTTTTGAAACATTGATCATAATTCTCTGGTAATGATTTCTCATTATAGAATGGTTTCATAATCTCTGGTGCACCTTTAGAGAATGCATAAGCATTGGTTTGGAAATTACTAGTGTAAATAACATTACAAATGGTAGTCATTCTCTTTAACTCTGATGAGAAATGATATCTATGTACAACATCGATACTAATGCCCCTCTTTTGATGTGTTATCTTATCGACTTTACAAGTATATGGTATTGATTTTAATCCTGCCATCTCCATTGGATCACCAACTAATTTATTATCAATTAAAACTAAACTATGACAACCTGCTAATATAAATTGAATAACATCTCCTAATTCACTTGGTTGAACAAATGATGATGATGATGATTCTTCTCCTTCTGTAGTTTTTGTATTATTAATTTCATTATCATTTCCTTCATCAATATTTTCATGATCTTTATTGTTGATTAAAAATTTCTTTGGACAATTTGCAATACCTTGGAGTACTAAATCATCAGTTGTTAGTGTACCGGTTTTATCGAAACAACAAACATCAACTTTACCAGCGAATGGAATTCTAAATGGTTCAGTACAATAGATACCCAATTTAATGAGAGAAATGAGTGAGTTATTTACAGCCAATGATAATTCCATTGGGAGTTCTGGTGGGACTACAGATGTGATAACCATGATACAATTGAGAAGAAGTTTATACTTGGAACGATTATTCTCTCTAATACCCTTATTGAATAGGTAAGCAGAGGCAGCAATAGCAAAAGTTAAAAGGAAAAGAATGAAAAGGAATGATTCTTTATTATTGGCAGTGACACGTTCAGAACTGAACCAAATGGTTCTCATTAATCTACCTTGATTAGTATTGAAACCGGTTTTATATGCATATGCAATAGATCCCCTATCTGGTGGTTTGGAAATACGTAATAATTTCTCAGATGGTGTATGTTGAACAATTGTTGTACCACCATAGAGAATATGAATCTTTTCATTCTTTAAATCTAATGGTTTCGTTGATTTTCTATCCCTAATAGATTCCTTATGATGTGGTGTTGATTCACCAGTTAACATTGCTTCATTGACAACACATCCACCACTTAATAATATCATATCACATGGTAATGTTGATGTTGCCTCACTTGTACCTCTACCAATTGAAACTATATCACCTGGTAAAATATCTGTAGTATTGATTTGTTTCCATTGATTCAATCTATAAACATAAATTGGAAATGTTGGTTTACTACTCATATTTCTTAATGAATTTAAATTACTTAATCTCTATTTTTAATAAAAAAATAAAATAAAATTATTAATAAACCTACGTAAAGGAATTATTTTTTATTTTATTTTATTTTTTTTACTTACAGATTTAACTACAGTAGCTTCAAATACTAATAACATGAATAAACTGAAAAGACAATAGAAAACATATTCTTCTAAACACCATAAGAGTACACAAAATACTTGAAAAACAAAGAATGGAGCGATTGCTTGTTCTTTGTAGAGTGCTAAAAATGTTGGAATTGGAATATCAAATCTATTCAAACCATATTTCATTGTTGCCAATTCTATTTGTTCATCAGTTTCATAGGAACGAGCTTGATTTAACAATTCTTCACTTTCCAATGGAACATGGAATTTAATCTTTTCAAATTGTTTCTTATCTGGATTATATACTAATTTTCTCTTTTGAAATTCAATTGAATATTGTAAATCTTTAAATTCCTTTTCACTTAAATGCTTAGTTGAGATTGTACCAGTGTTACCAGAGGAGGAGGATGATGGTGATGATGCAGAAGAAATAGATGAAGGTGCTCTATGTAAATGTCTTGAGATTGGACATAATTGTTTGATACCCATATGTTTACCTGGTGTAACTTTTGCATGTGTTGCAAATTTAATATTATCAACTTTTTTCATAGTTACAAAACATTTATAATCAATTGACCAATGATTAAATAAATATGATATAAAATGTAATGCCATAGTTGAACAAATTAAAAATATATGTAAATTGAATTCAACTTGATTTTCATTTTCTTTATTAATTTCACCACTACTACTAATATCAGTAGAATTATTATTGCTTACATCGCCATCGGATAAAGTAGTATTTGAGTTTATTATAGATGTGTCATTATTATTATTATTATTATTATTATCATTTATTATTAATTCAATTGGAGTTGTTGAATATAAATAAAATAAATAGATATATATAATAATGAATGGAATTACATTTAAATGTAAAAAGCTTGGTTTTATTCTATACAATTGTATAGACTTTGTTCCCTTGCTATTATCAACATTCATTTTTTAATACACGTTTAAAAAAAAAAAAAAAAAAAAAAAAAAAAAAAAAAAAAAAAAAATTTAATTATAAAAAAAAAAAATTAAAAAAAAAAAAAAAAAAAAAATTAAAATTAATTAATTTTGGGGTAATTCGTGTATTTTTTTTTTTTTTTTTTTGCTGACACACAAAATAATAAAATCATATTTTTTTTTTTTTTTTTTTTTTTTTTTTTTTATTTATAATTAATTAATTTAATTTAATCTTTATTTTTTTAATTTCTATTTTATTTAATTTTCTAATCCATATAAGTAATTGAACGAATTACCATATTTGGGGAAGTATTACCCCTAACTATATAACCGAATAAATGATAAGAATAAGGTCTAATTGAATTGACATAGTTTGGTAATGTGAGAAAATTATTCCAAGAATCTAAACGAATATTCCAAACACTACTATTTTGTTGTTTCAAGTCAAATGTGAAATCGGTACCAATGTATATATGAGAGATTGGTTTGTTTGAGTGATTGATGATTTTAACTCTAAATAAAGAATATTCATCGCCTCTATGATCGGACCATGTCTTTTCAAAACTTTGAACCAATTCCAAAAGATTGAAATTATCACTCAATAAACATACTGATACGTCGTCAACCGGATTATAATTATAACACATTTGATCAAAACCACAATACCCATCACCACATGGTACTTTATAATCTATATCACATCTTATAAAATTTATAAAATAAATTGAAACCAATAAAATTATAATATAAAATTTAAAAAAATTTAAATTATTATTCATTTTTTTTTTTTTTTTTTTTTTTTTTTTTTTTTTTTTTGTTTACTATTTCTATAATTATTATTATAATTTTTTATTACTATTTTTATAATTTTTATAAAATGGTTTTTTTAAAAATGGAGATTTTTTTTTTTTTTTTTTTTGTTTTTTTTAAGAAATGAAGAATTGTTTTTAAAAAATGAATTAAATAAAATATGTACAATAAATAAATAGAAAATAAATAATTTAATAAATATATTGAAAAAATTTAAAAAAAAAAAAAAAAAGGAAATTATTTATATTTTTTAATTATTTTTTTTTTTTTTTTTTTTTTTTTTTTTTTTTTTTTAAAAAAAAAATTTGAATCATGATTATTTTATTTTATTTATTTATTTTAAAATATTATTTGTTTTTTGGAATAAGGTTTATTATTTTTATTATTTGTATTTATTATTTTTATTAAAAAAAAAAATAGAAAAAAAAAAAAAATTAAAAAATTAAACAATAATAAAAGGAAAAAGGGAAAAAAAATCAGTACCTCCAAACAAAGACATAAATAAATAGCACTATCACACACATACTCACACATACTCACACACACACACACACACACACATATGTCTAGTAATAGATAGTGAGTAATTTTTTAAAATTCAAATAGTTGTAATAGTAGTTTCAATTTTAAATTTATAAATAAAATAGAAAATTTCTTTTTTAGAATTTCGATAGGTTTTTAAATTTATTTTAAAAAAATCACTCATTATCGTTTCTATCTACTGTTTATGTATATAAAAATTATTTAAAAATCCGATGATTTGGGGTGCCATAAATTAACAAAAAAAAAAAAAAAAAAAAAAAAAAATATTAGATAAAATTGTTTTGTTTTTATGTTTTTTTTTCGAAAGTAATTTTAAAAAAAAATGATCAAAAAAAAAAAAAAAAGAGTCCCCATTTATTAATATTATATGGTATTGACAATTGAATAACGCCCAATAAATCTCTGACCCAATTTAGGGATAATACAATGAGACTGGGAGATATTTTATTAAATATATTTTTAGACGATTTACAAACACAATTTTTATTAAAAAATCTGTATTTGGTAAATGTCATCACACATTAATCAATTTTCGAACCCATCTAAATTTTTTTTTTTTTTATTTACTGTTTTTTTCAAATAAATATAATATTACCAAATTTATTTTTTTCATGTGTAACATTTATAAAATATGTAGATCTCTTTTATTTAAATAAATTATGAGTGGTGTTTGTGGGAGTGGTTCTATTTTTCTTTTTTTTCTTTTTTTTATTTTTTCTTTTTTTTATTTATTTTTTTTTTTGGTTCTATTTTTTTAAATAATTATGTACTTATATGGATCATATCTTTTTTTTTTTTCAATTTTTTTTGTTTTCAATTTTTTTTTTATTTTAAAAAAAAAAGTACTCTATCCTTTTTTTTATTATTTTTGTTTTATTTATTATTAATTTGTAAATTTGTTTTAAGGCAAAAAAAAAGAAAAAAAGGGTTTTATTATTATTATAAAAGTTATTATTATATATTGATATTAAGTAGGTAAAAAATATGTATAGCTAAAAGTGTAGATGTGGCAGTCACCCATTTTTATAAAACCGATAATATGTCCGAAAATTAGAGTGTAAATTCGAATTACTATAATTTTTGATATTTATAATAATAATTATTAATTTTTTTTTTTTTTTTTTATTTTTTTTTATTCAAACTCTTATAATCATTTGTTTTTTATTTTAATTCCTAAATTTTTTTGAAATATGTAGTGTTTTGTTTATTGTTGTTTAAAAATATGTTTGAGTGTTTTAATAAATGTATTTTGAAAAAGTTCACTTTTGCAGTGGAACTAAAATGAAATTAATTTGAAAAAAAAAAAAAAAGTTTTTTTTGTTTTTTGTTTTTTCATTTTAAAAAAGACTATGAAAACAAAAAAAAAAAAAATAAATGAAAAACAATAATAATAATAATAATAAAAATAAAATAAATAGTTTTTTAATTAAAAAACAAAAGAAATTAGTATTTATAAGAATATTGACGTATGGATTATTGATATTTTTAATATCATTAATTGTGTATTCCAATTCTTTACATGGTGAATTTTGTTTTGATGACCAATTTGCAATTGTTAATAATAAGGATGTTATTGGATATCTTGAAGATGGAGGAATTGGTTCAGCTACAGACTCATCAACAATTGGTATACCAAATACAATGGATAGTATGAGAGATGATGAAATCTTTAAAACCCATGGAGAAGGTAATAACTCTGATGATAATGAACACTCTCTAATAGAAAGACTTAATAACGCCTATGAATATTTCTCGAAATTACTATCACACGATTTTTGGGGACAAGATATCACCAAAATAGACTCACATAAATCCTATAGACCATTAACAACCCTATCTTTTAGATTCAATTTCGTAACATCAGGTTATAAACTAGATTCAGAGTCATTTCATCTTACAAACGTTTTCTTACATAGTGTAGTTTCAGTTTATATATTTTTCATTTCATTGTTAATTTTTAAACCAATCTCAACTTGTACTACTGTTGATGTTGATAGTATCAATGAACAAGAGGAAGAAAATAAAGATAGTAAAATTACAACGTCATATTTATTAAGATTATTAGGTGTTGATGAATTGTGTTGTTTCTTAACAGCATTATTTTTTTCATTACATCCAATTCATACAGAAGCTGTTAGTGGAATCGTTGGTAGAGCAGAATTATTATGTACATTCTTTTTAATGATATCATTACTATCATTTTTAAAATGTAGTTATGTCAATTCCACTCATTGGTCTTATTTTTTCATATCAATCTTTTGTTTAATCTTTTCAACACTATCAAAGGAGACTGGTTTTTGTTTGGTTTTTATTTTACCAATTACCGACTTTTTATTGGTTCAATATCCAAATTATATAAAACAAAAATATGAAAATTCAAGAAAATCTTCCTCTTCTTCACCACTTTCATCAATGTTTATAATTAGAACCATCATAATTTCAATTGTTGGATTTGTATTCATTTTTATTAGAAAATTAATTACTGTTAATATGATATTAGATAATTTTAGAATGTTAGAGAATCCAATCGCAAGAGATCCAATTTTACTCACTAGATTTTTATCGTTAATGAATTTACATGCTAGATATCTTTGGCTATTAATTTATCCAATGAATTTATCAGCCGATTGGAGTTTTAATTGTATTCCATTAATTAGAGAGATTTCAAATCCTTTAAATATCTTATCGATTTTAGCCTTTTCTATCATTATATTCTCTTTAATCTATTATTTCTTAAAGATAGAATTCTTTACAATCATTTTCAAATCTTCAATTTCTTTAATAAATTTCATCAAAGGTAAAAAACAAAAAGCATACAAAAAACATAATTCTGGTGATGATGATGATGATGAAAATAATGAAAAAAATAGAAAATATAACAACAATAATAAACCAGAATATTACAATTCAATTTTATGGTGTATTTTATTTGGTATAATTTCATTTTTACCATCAAGTAATATTTTCTTTTATGTTGGTACTGCAATTGGTGAACGTTTACTTTATATTCCTTCAATAGCATATTGTTTATTAATTTCAAGATTTTTAACATTACCATTAATTTATTTATCAAATAAAAATTATAATAGTAATAATAATAATTATAATAATAATAATAATAATAATAGTAATAATAATAATAATAATAATAATAATAATAATAATAATAAATCTGAAATATTGATTCAAAATTCACCAATTTCAAATAAATCGGATTCAAATAAAAACAATACTATTAGTGCAACCAAAAAAAGAATAACAAAAAATTCGACTCCATCTTCTTCCTCTTCAACTTTAGAGTTAAATAGTAATAGTAATAATAATAATAATAATATTAATAATAATAGTAATAATAATAATAATAATTTAAAAGAATCTAAAATCTATAAAATTTATTTAACTTTATTAATTTTAATTATTATTTTATTAACAAGTTTTTATTGTTTAAGAACATGGGAAAGAAATGAAGATTGGAAAGATGAGGCATCATTATTTAAGAGTGCATTGAAAGTTTGTCCAAATAGTGCAAAAGTTCAATATAATGTAGGTATTCTTTATAGAAGAACAAAGGAATGGAAGAAATCTATGGAACATTTCGATAGAGCAAGAGAGATTTTACCAGACTATTGTGATGTCGATTATTTCTATGCATTAACATTGATAAATATGAATGGTGACTATCATGAAGCAAAACCATACCTAAATAGATCAATGAGTTGTCGTCACACACAAATTAGATCACTAGATGCAATTAATGAAATCATGACATTCTTGTTAAACTCTGACCCTGATAATGCAATGCTCTTAGCCGATTGGGCATACTATGAGAAAGAGCTACAACCTGTGAATTCTGCTATGCATTTCCATAAGGCAGCATTAATCTATAATAACCAAGGTGATAAAAAGAAAGCCATTCAATTGTTAAAAGAATCTATAAACTCATTATCACGTGTCAATGATACATTGTTGAATAAAAAATCAATGGAAAGAGATAAAAGAGTGATTAATGAACTCTATTGTCAAGATTATATTTGGCTATCTGCAGTTTATTTTGACTTACAAGATAATGATCAATCAGTTTTAGCATTGGAATATATTTACATCAATTGTAAAGGTTTTAAAAAGATTTGGAATGAAGGTTTACTATCATTGGTAAATTTAAAACTTTTTGCTTTAAAAAATGAAAAATCAGGTAAATTACCATCCGTTGATGAGATCCTCTTAATTCGTACTCAAATGTCCCAAATCAAAGATAAAGAATACAAACTTGGTTCAACTCAATTCTTGGCTCAATATGCTCAAAATTATGAGTCTGTGGATTTCAATAAAGCCGTCCAACTCTATGAGAAACTATTGTCAATCTCTCCTGATACCTCCTCCTATTACAATCATTTACCATTGCTTCGTTTATCTTACTATTACAAATATATTCAAAAAGATCAATACCAATTTAAAAAATATTCAAAACAATTAAATTCAAAATTAATTTTTGACAAAGATTTAAAGTAAGTATAAAAAAAAAAAAAAAAAAAAAAAAAGTAATTTTACTAATAACTTTTTTGTTTCTTATTTTTTTCACCATCAGAACACTTTTCTCTGAATTATAAACAAAAACAAAAAAAATCAATAAAAAAAAAAAGTTTGAAAACAAAGTGTCAAAGATATTTACAGAATTTTATTTTTGGGATTATTTGAAAACCGATTAATTCTGACTTTAGCTGATAAAAAAAAGTTTTTTTAATTTTTTTTTTTTAATTTTTTTATTTTTTATGAAAACATAAAAAAAAAAAAAAAAAAACTTTAATTTTTGTTCATTGTTTAAAAAAAAAAAATCAAACAAATCAAAAAAAAAAAAAAAAATGAATTTAAAACCACCAACATCAAAAGTTGAATTAAGAATTAAATGTCACAAGATTTTAGATAAGGATACATTAAGTAAAAGTGATCCAAGAGCATCAGTTTATGAAAAAGATCGTAGTGGTCAATATCGTTTAGTTGGAAAAACTGAAACGATCCAAAATCAATTAAATCCAGAATTTAAAACTCCAATTGTTATTGATTATCGTTTTGAAGAGATTCAAAACCTTAAATTTGAAATTCATGATGTTGATAAAAATGATGAAGATTTCATTGGTGATGCTGTATGTTTATTTAAACATATTTTCAAACATTATCTATATATATATTATACTAATAAATTAATTAATTTTTAATAGAGCTGCACTTTAACATCAATTTTATCGAAACCAGGTCAAACTGTTTGTTTACAATTATTAACTAAACATGGTAAACATGCAGGATCAATGACAGTGATTGCAGAGGAAATTAAAAATACTTTACAAACAATTAAATTCAATCTTATTGGTAAGAAATTTGATAAAAAAGATTTATTTGGAGCTGGTTGTGATCCATATGTTATCATTTCAAGAAAAGTTCCTTCAACAAATACTTTTGTTAAAATTTATGAATCACCAGTTCAAAAGGGTACTTTAAATCCAGTATTCTCAAATATTGAAATGAAACTTGAAGATTTATGTGGTGGTGATATGCAAAGAGAAATTAAATTTGAATTTTATGATTGGGACAGGTAAATATATTTTTCAAATTCTTTCTTTTTTCCTTAATTTTGAAATTTTATATATATATATATATTTATATATTAATATTATTTATTTAAAATTTTAATTTAATTTAGAATTGGTAAACATGATTATATTGGCGAATTTCATACAAATGCACAAGAATTACTTCAACCAAATCAAGCTTATAATGTAATTAATTCACATAAACAAGAGAAAAAGAGTGGATATAAAAATTCAGGAACAGTTTCAGTATCGGATGCAGTTATTGAAAGAGAATATAACTTTTTAGAGTACATAATGGGTGGTTGTCAAATGAATTTAATTCTTGGTATTGATTGTACAGCAAGTAATGGTGATCCATCGAATCCTCATTCACTTCACTATAAGAATGCTAAAGGGTTGAATCAATATGCCAATGCAATCTGTTCGGTTGGTAATGTTGTTGTACCATACACAACATCACCATTGATTCCAGTGTATGGTTTCGGTGGTATTATGCCAGGTCAAAGTGAAGTTTCTCATTGCTTCCCAATGACATTAAATCCTTCAAATACATTATGCTGTGGTGTCAATGGTGTATTGGATTGTTATTATGATAATATCTCAAAGATTCAACTACATGGTCCAACATATTTCGCTCCACTCATTAATATGGCTGCTCGTTACGCTTCTCAAGGTCAAAGTCAATCCAATCAAAAGTATACAATCTTAATGATTATCACCGATGGTGAAATTTTAGACGCTGAAAACACAATCGATGCAATCGTTAAAAGCAGTGGATTACCATTATCGATTATTATCGTCGGTGTTGGTAATGCCGATTTCACAAATATGAACATTTTAGATGGTGATGATGCTGTACTTCAAAGTGGTGGTGTTAGAGCCGAAAGAGATATCGTTCAATTCGTTGCAATGAGAGATTTTATAAATAGACCAAATGAACTAGCCGCTGAAGTTCTCAGAGAAATTCCAACTCAATTCCTTTCCTTCATGAAGAAATATAAATTTAGACCAAACCCACCTCCACCACCACCACCTGTAGTTTTAGGTGCTCCACCACAATATGATAACCCAATAACAACAACCACCAATACTGGTATTGACCTTTCAAAAGGTGGTAGTCCTTCTTCTGGTGGTGTTAATCTTACAAAAGATGATGGAAGTAGCTCTCCATCTAGTATCGATCTTAACAAAGGTTCTGTTGTTGATATTACAAAAGGTGTATCAAATGTATCATTAGAAAAGTATTAATAAATTTTGTTTAGTAAAAAAAAAAAAAAAAGTTTGTATAATTTTTGTTTAAATAATTTTATTTTTTGTTTTTTTTTAATTATTATTTTTTTTTTTTTAATTGTTTTTTTTTCTATACAAATTTTAAATTAATTACTGTTTTTCTTTTTTTTTTTTTCTTTTTTTCTTTTTTTTAATATTTTCTACTTTGGTTGGGTTGGAGAAGAAAACTTTTTTAAAATTTCAGAATCTGATAAAGGTTTTGAATTTTCACCAGTTTGTTGGGTGGCTGAATGGTCTTGGATACCTAAATCGTCAAATAGGGAACCACCTTCTTTTTTTGTGTTTTCTTTGGATTGATTTTTGGAAGATCTTTTCTCTCCTGTTGGTGAATTATAACTAATTAATGCCTCTGTTCCTAATGGTAAAACATTTGAATTTGGATTTTGAGCTGTTGTTTCAAAATCAAGGTCCAAAAGAGTATCTGACATTTTTTTTTTTTTTTTTTTTTTTTTTTTTTGTTTCTTTTTAAAATCTCTAATTATATTTTTTATTTTTATTTTTTGACCTTTTATAAATATTTTTGTTTAAAAGTTTTTTTTTTTTATTCTATCTTTTTTTATTTTTGTTTTAATATGTTTATATTTTTCAATACATATCAGGTAGACAATGAAAATTATTTAAAATTTTTTTTTTTTTTTAATTTATTTTTTTTAATTTAATTTATTTTTTTTTAATTTTAATTAATTTTTATTTTTATTTTTATTTTATTTTATTTTTTTTTTTTTTTATTCCAAAAAAATTAAAATAAATTAAAATAAAATAAATTTTGTTTTTGATTCTAATAATAAGTTTCCTAAATTGATTTATTGTAACCAGGTTTATTTGAAAATGAGGTTTTAAATTACACAGGTAATTTTGGAGGCACTCTAATAAGATTTTATGTGTGCCACACTCTTTTTCCAACTAATAAGGGGTTCACTCTGAAATTTTGCCCAAACCTTTTTTAACCAACTCTAAACATACAATAAACATATAGAAATCAAATAAGAGTTTTGATTAAAAGGAAAATAAAACAATTTTTATCTCAAAAGAAAATAATAATAATAATAATAATAATAATAATAATAATAATAATAATAATAATAATAATAATAATAATAATAATAATAATAATAATAATAATAATAATAATAATAATAATAATAATAATAATAATAATAATAATAATAATAATAATAATAATAATAATAATAATAATAATAATAATAATAATAATAATAATAATAATAATAATAATAATAATAAATGAATAAAGAAACAAATAAATGAATGAATAAATAAAAATTATTCTAAGAATTGGTGTTTATTTTAAAATCTAATATTACAAAAGTTTTTTTTTTTTTTTTTTCATTTAATAAATCAAATTTGAACGATGATAAGCTTTACCACCATTTGATTGCATTATAAACTCTTCAATGGTTAACATATCATTTGAATTGTCTCTTTTCTCTGAAATTTTAATAAACTCTTCAACTGTTAAAAGATCTTCGTTATCCTCCTCCTCTTCCTCTTCTTGCTCTATAATTTGATCAGCATAATATTGTTGATTAATATTGCTATTGAAATTGCTATTTATATGATTACGTGGTGAAGATGACATTGGTGAAGAAGATGAAGAAGAATTTTTTTTCTTTCTTTGCAATGATAAAGATGTTGGTGATTCAATAGCATCGTCGTCCTCACCTTCAATTCTAACAGTACTATTACTACGACTATTTCTGTTGCTTGGTTCTCTACAACTTAATATAAACTCTTCGACTGTCATTAAATGATTTTCATTTTCAATTGTATCATCATTTTCAACTATCGTTCTATTCAATCTACCACTACCACTTGCACCATCACTATTACCATAGGTGATGCTTCTTCTTCCTCCTATTCTATTATTACCATTTCCACTGCCGCTAGTACCATTTGATACACCAGCACCATCCTCATTCTCTGGATCAATTTGGTTTAAACCCAATATAAACTCTTCAACTGTCATTAAATCATTTTCATTACTTATATTTACAATACTATTTTTTCTACTACCATTACCACCATCTTGAGAGCATGCCTCCTCTTCATCTTGTATATTATCGTTTGATGAATTATATTGATTATTAGTTGATGATGATACTGAATTTGTTCTTTTTCTTGAAAGTGGATTAAATCTCATTCTTTTATTATTTCTTTATTTATTAAAAAAAAATTATATTTTATTTATGTGCAAGGTCGAATATTTATATGGAAAAAAAGGTTCTGAAAAAAAAAAAAAGAAAATGATAAAATAAAATTAATATGATAAATATGAAATAATAATACAATATGTTTTTTTTTTTTTTTTTTTATATTTTTTCTATTATTTTTTTTTTTTTTTTTTTTTTTTTTTTTTTTTTTGATTGGGTATGTATGATATTATTGGTGTGCCAATAATAGTTATGATAAGTTTGTAGGTGATTATAAAGGGTAATTATTATTAACTATGTAAGTATTTATTACTAAATGTTTAGATATCTATTTGTTTAAATATAAAAAGAAAAAAAGGATTATATGGATTTAAATAAAATATAAATAATTTAATGTGTGATATTATACAGCAATTTAAACAAAAATTTAAAAAATAAAATAAAATAAAATAAAATAAAAAAATAAACAATAAAAAAATTGTTTATTTTATAAAATATATAAATATTAATACAATTAAAAAAATAATAAATAAATGGTATGTATGTGGGGGTGCAAATATAAAAAAAAAAAAAAAAAAAAAAAAAAAAAAATTTTAAATAACAAAATAAAAAAAAAAAATAAAAAATAAAAAATAAAATAATAAAAAACAAAAAAATAAAAAAATAAAAAAATTGTAGGTTGTGTGTTAAAATAAGGTGGCTTTGGTTATTATTAAATATTAGATCAAAGAAAAATATCAAGATCAACTAAAAATAAGTTAATAAATAAAACCATACAATAAAATAATATATATTTTTTTTTTTTGTGGCACCATAGGATATTATTAGGAAATGTATGAAGTTTGTGTGGTTGTGGTGGTGATAAAAATAAAAAAAAATAAAAAATAATAATAAAAATAATGAAAAAAAAAATATAAAAATAAAAATTAAAGAAATAAAACTCCTTTTCAACCTACCTCTCTCTTTTTTTTTTTTTTTTTTTTTATTTTTTTGATCTGTTTTTTTTTTTGCTTTGCTTTTTTTTTTTTTGTTTTTATTTTCTTTTTATTTTTTTTTTTATTTTTTTTTTTATTTTTTTTTTATTTTTTTTTTATTTTTTTTTTTTATTTTTTTTTTAATCAATCAATATCGCGTTTTGGATAAAAGATAAATTTTTTAAATGTGAAAGAATCTGTGTTCAAAGAAAATAAGAAGGAAAATATGAAAGAACATACTACTTTTTTTTTTTTAAATATTGTTATTATTATTATTTTTTTTTTTTTTGTTGATTATTATTTAAAAAAAAAATCGGGTTTCGTTTTAATGGGAAAGTTTTATAAAATATCTAGCCCAACGATAAAGATACAAACCTCCCAATCTTTTGATTATGATTTTTTTCATTTTTATTTTAATTTTTTTTTTTATTTTTTTTTTATCACCTTTGGTATTACTATTTTTTTTATTATTATTTTTTTTTATTATTTTTTCTTCAATTCTCAAAGCTAAAATTTTTTTAATATATATATATATATATTATTTTTTTTATTATCGAAAAAAAAAAAAAACAAATAAAAAAATTAATAATAAAAAAAAATGAAATAGAAATGAAAAAACAATATAAAAAAAAAATAGTCAAAGAAATTTGAGTATGTTTTATATTAGAATGTTGAACTATAGTTCCAATAAAAATTACTTTCTTCCATTTTACTCAAATTGTTAATTGTTTGTGTGAAAAAATAAATAAAAATAAAAACGCATTTGGTCATGAAGTACAAAATTTTTTTTTGAATTTTTTTTGAATTTTTTTATTTTTTTTTTTTTCAATTTTTTTTATTTTTTTCATTTTTTTTCATTTTTTTTTTTTTTTATTATCGTATTGATATTCCACACTATTTATATACATAAATATTAATCAAACCATAGAAATGGAATACGATTTAACCAAACAAATATGTTCATTCTATGATGCACATATGATGCTTCCATTAATTAAAAATCTCAAAGTAAAGATCACATGATTCACCATTAAAATTTTTAATGATGATCTTTTTTTTTTTTTTTCGCATACGAAAATAATAAAAAAAATAAAAAATAAAAAATAAGCATGAAACTAATACAAATAATATAATTTATTATTATTATTATTATTAAATTATCATTAATTATTATTACTATTATTAATATTAGGATACTCAACAATATCAAGAGAATGAAATTAATAAAGCAATGGCAGATATTTTATCACAAACTGGTTGTTGTGATTATGCAATTAATGCCTACGAATTAATTGGTAGAGATACAGCACCACTCCAAGCCAAAAAACAAGAATTGGTTGGAGAACTTAATAAATTAAAAGAACAATGTTCATTTGTAACTCAATATATTGAATCAAAGAAACAACAAAAAGAACAACAAAAAGAATTAAAAGAACAACAAAAAGAACAAAAAGAAAAAGATACAGATAAAACCAGCACAACTACAGATGAAACAACCACCACCACCACCACCACTACAACAGCAGCAACACCAATTACAGTTATTCCATTTTCACAATTATTAGAAAAGATTACACCAGAGATTTTAGATAGTTTATATAGATTTTCCAAATTATTGTTTGAGATTGGACAATATGGATCAGCAAGAGAACATTTAGAGATATTCCTTCAATTATCGCCAACTCATCAAAATAAAGAGAAGAGATTATCAGCATTATGGGGTATTCTCGAATCCGATATCCTTTCATTGAATTGGGGTCAAGCAGTTAACGACATTGCACCATTACAAGATCAAATCGATTCCAATGGTACACCAGTTGAACAATTGGGTCAAAGAGCATGGTTAATTCATCGTGCTCTCTTTGTTTACTTTTACAATCCAGAATCACGTTCGTCATTAGTAGATTTACTCTTGGAAGATAAATATTTAAATGCCATTCAAACCACTTGCCCACATATCCTTCGTTATCTCGCCGTCGCTATCATTGTCAATAAAAAGAAACAACAATCAAATGTTTTCCAACGTATTTTAAACGCACTCGTACGTGTCGTCGAACAAGAAGCTTACGTCTATCGTGACCCAGTCACCCAATTCATCTCTAGTCTCTTTGTTAAATTCAACTTTGATGATGCTCAAGCTCAACTTATCCTCTGTGAAAAGGTTTTGAAAAATGATTTCTTCCTCAGCACCTGTGTCGATGAATTCATGGAAAATGCTCGTGTTTGTGTCTTTGAAACCTATTGTAATATTTTAGAATCAATTGATATTGAGTAAGTAATGGTTTTTTTTTTAAAAAAAAAATATATATTATATATATATAAATATATCTAATTATTGTATTATTTTTTTATATAAAGTATGTTATGCAAAAATTTAAGAATTGATCCTGAATCATCAGAAAAGTGGATTGTTGAAGCAATTAGAAATACTAGATTCTCTGCAAAGATTGATTCAGCTAATAATCAAATTAAAATGTTTACCCAACATAATTCCTATCGTCAAGTTATGGATAAGACAAAAGCATTATTTAATCGTGGTATTGAAATGGTCGTAGGTATCAATGAATCTAGAAGTCAACAAAACAGAAAGGGTGATAACCGTAAGAATCAACGTGGTCAAAATAGAAATCAACAAAATCAACAAACTCAACAACCAAGTGAATCAAATGAAACAACAACAACAACAACACCAACAACAACAACAACAACAACAACAACAACAACAACAGCTACCGCTTAAATTTTATTTTTAAACAATTTCTCAATTGAAATAATAAAATTACATCCCTCTATCTCACTCATTCATTCACATACACAATACACTCACATACATTTAATATTGATATAAATAGAAATAACGATATAGATATATAATATAAAATGATACTGTTGATCGATTTTTATATAAAAAGAAAAAAATAAAAAAAAAAATAAAAAAAAAATAAAAAAAAAATAAAAAAATAAAAAAAATTTAAATATTTAAAAAAACGTGTTTTTCTTTTCATTTTTTTTATTCATATTTAGTATCGTTAACAAAGGTATATATATTTATTTTTTTAAAAAAAAAAAAAAAAAAAAAAAAAAAAAAAAAAAAAAAAATAAAGATGAAAGATGAATTATTTTTTAAAGTTTGGAGAAATTTATATCTTAAGAAAAGTATATTTCACCATTTATATTTATATAATATTGTAAATGACCATTGTAGTATATGTTCAAATTGGTTTTGTAAAAAGTCATTACAATTGTTTAAATATCCTACATACATAAAAGAACTACATTATTTTAGTAATACAACCAATAATAATACTGTTATTGATTTAGAATTTCACGAAACTTATTCAATTGATAATCAATTATTATTTAATAGTTTAACACCACCACCACCACCACCACTACAACAACAACAATTTGAAATTTGTAAAGAAAATACGGAAGATGAAGAGGTTGGTATTATATTACCCTCTTCTATTGAAAAATTAACGATTCATTCAAATAACAAATTATATATCGGGTTCATACCAAATACAGTGAAGCATTTAGTATTTGATACGGAATTTTCACAACATATAGATATAAGTATAATACCCGAAGGCGTTGAGATAGTAGAATTTCAAATATATCATAATTCATATATACTTTTACCAAACACTTTACCAAAAACTTGTAAAACTTTAATATTTGGCAAGGTTTATTTTAATGAATTTTTTAATAACAGTTATGAAAATGAAAATAAACGACTAGAAGGAAGAGGGAGCGAAGAAGAAGAAGAAAAGAATTATAATGAAGATGATTATTTATTTCCATTAACAATTGGGTCTATACCCGATTCAATAACTTCATTGGATATGGGTAATTTTAATTTAAATATACCATTATTTGAACTATTACCAAATTCAATAAAAGAATTAAAATTTCATGATTTTGAACATCCCTTTAAAATACCAAAATCAATTATTCATTTAAATATGGGAAATTGTTTTAATAATTATATAGCAAAGGTAGAACATAAAAAAGATGATGATGATGATGATGATGATGATGATGATGATGAAGAAAATTTAGAATCAATAAATTTTGGGGATTCCTATAATCCAATTAGTTTTAATTATCAGTTGTTACCAAAATCATTGAAATCATTAACATTTGGATTATCATTCCAATCATCATTACCAATTGATTTATTAAATCATTTTAATCAATTAAAATCGATTTCATTGTCAAAAAATTATACAAATGTAATACCAAAAATTTTATTACAAATAATTGAATTTAAAGATGATGAAAATATAAAATATTATGGAGTTTAATTAAATAAATTATAAATAAAATTTAAATATTATAAATATATTAAATAAATAATTTTATTATTATTATTATTATTATTATTTTAAACTTTTTAAATATTCTTTTAAACCAATTAGATTTTTTCTTTGTAGTTGTTTTGGGATTAATTGTAGTATTGGATTTCTAAATAATTGAATATCTTGTAGCCAATTCATACGAGTTATTTCGAGAGGTAATTCTTCAATTTTATTATTTGATAGATCCATCTCATATAGAGATTTCATATCTATAATTGATTTTGGTACAGTTGTAATTTGATTTTCATTAAGTTCTATTCTACATAAATTAACTAATTGAGAGATATTTGTTGGTATCTCTTGTAATTCATTGAAATTTGCAGACAAAGTTCGTAGTGTTACCATTAATTCACAAATTGGCTCCAATGATTCTAATTGATTACCACTAATGTAAAGTTCTGATACAGATTTCATACTTGTTTGAATACCAATTCTATTTGCCTCATCCATCCAATTTGAAAATGATTTTATTTTATTATTATCCAAATAAAGAATAGATAATGATGATAGGTTTATAAATTCGTAAGGTATCGATTCTAATTGATTATTTGAACAATTTAAAATGCTTAGATTTGAACAATTTAAACCAATTGATTTAGGTATCGATGTCAATTGATTTGATTGTAAATCCAAACTTTTTAATTGTTTACAATTTCCCAACTCTTCTGAAATTATCGATATAGAGTTGAATGATAGATTTAATGTCTCTAAATAATGTAATTGTCCGATCTCTTTTGGAACTTCTTTTAATCTATTATTAGATAAATCTAATTCTCTTAATGTTATACAATTTAATATTGCCCATGGTATTCTTGAGAAATGATTAAATGATACAGATAATGATTTTAAATTACATGGTAATCTATTTGGTGGTCCATCAATATTATTATTATTATTATTATTATTATTATTATTATTATTATTACTATTATTATTATTATTATTGTTATTTGTTTCATCATCAATAAAAGTATCATCACCAGTCATTTGATTTCTATCCAATGATAATTTCTCTAAATTTACTAATTCACTAAGATTGGGGAATGATTTTTTTAATTTATTTGATGCTAATGATAAGTATTTTAAAGATAACAATTGATTGATTGGACAATATGATTTATCATTTGAACCCGAGCATAGGGTTGAATCTGTTATTTCATTTTTTGATAGTATTAACTTTTCAATCCTTTTCAATTTACCAACACAATTTATATCATCGATTTGATTCTGATATAAATTCAATACTTCAATTGAATTCGAGATCATAGAATCACCAATTATCTTTGGTATGGAGGTTAAATTATTTTGACTTAGGTCAATCTTTTTAATATTATTTAAATTATTAATGTTTTCTTCATAATAGTTACTATATTCCTCAATGAATTCTAAATCATTATTATTTAAATTTTTAAAACTCCAATCAATTTCAATTGGATTATTGTTATTATTATTATTAATTATTGACATTATTTGATTTAATATTAAATCCCTAATATCGATAATAGGAGATCTAGGTGAATTTGAAGAGATTGAAGAAGTTGCATCATTTGAAGATGAATATGATCTTGGTGATGTTAAATTTCTTGGTGTATTATTCTTACTATTTGACGTTGAATAGTGTTGTTCGTCATCATTGATTTTTAATGTTGGTATATCAAGATCTAATCTAAATTGATTGTTACCACTAATATTCGAACTATTGTTTGCTTTGGTATTTTTTGTTGAAGTATTCTTTTTACTTGATTTATTACTTGATTTATTACTCGATTTATTACTGTTTCCACTAATGTTTCTTTGATGTCCACTTGTGTTACTTGTATTTGTATTGCTATTATTATTATTACTATTATTACTATTGTTATTGTTGTTATTTGTATTGCTAAATTGTTCTCCTAAAGGAGGTTGTGAATATATTAATGATTTTGATCTTGTTCTATTTAAAATTGTAGGTGGTGGTGAATATATTGATGATGATACAACTGTTGAGTTCGATCTTTTTCTTGATAATGAACTTGATGAATTTGAATGATTATTTCCCATTATTTATTATTGTTTTTTTATTTTACTTTTGTATTGTTGGTTAATTTTTTATGTGAAAGTTTTTTATTATTTTATTTTATTTTTTCAAGTGTGTAATGTAACTATTTTTATTTTTTTTTTTTTAAAAAAAAAAAATAATCTATAAATTATAAAATTTTAAAAGTTTTTAAGGAATGTGATATATTTTTTTTAATATTATTATTCTTATTTTAAAAATTTAATTTATGAAATAAATTTATATTGATATTTTTAGGTTTTGTATATTTTGAAAATTTAAAAAATTTAAAATATTATATGTATAAAAGGATACAATTACTAATTAATTAATTAAATTTAACCTTTTTAAACATAAACATTCATAAACCAATAAAAACAAATAGCCACAAGATAATGAAAATATATTTATTTACATATGATACAATAATATATAAAAAATTAAAAATAATAATATAAATAAAAATAAATATAATTTATATAGATCACTTTGTTAACATTCAATTTTATGTGTCTATGTTGCTCTGTATAATATTAATAAATGTCAGTGGTGTGTGGGTGTGTGATATTTTATATGTGTGTTTGAGAGAAATTTTTTTTTTTATTATTTTATTTTATTTTTTTTTTTTTTTTATTATTTTATTTTATTTTATTTTTTTTAAATAAATAAAAACACAGAGTGAATTATTAATAAATTGTATTATAATTATTGAAAATATTGGCTGGTAATATAAAAAAATTATATTAAAATGATTATAACTAAAATTTGAATATACGTATGAAATTTAGTTTCTCGAGTGGCTATTAACAATCGTAATGAGCTAAGAAAACACTAGATTTTTTTTTTATATTTATATTTATTTTTAATTATAAATTATCTAATTAATTCAATATTAATATTGATGTATAAACTAACCATTACATAAAGAAATAATATTATTTTTAATATGAAAACACAAGAAAATAAAATTAAAAATAATAATTATAGCAATTAATTTTTGACACCACACCCATAAAAAACACATGTGTTTTTACTTTTTTTTTTTTACTATTTTTTTAAATTATATTATACGATTTATTTATTTATATAGTCAAAAATTTAATCTTTTTTTTTTTTGATATTAATATTTTCTTAATAAAAATACTTTCCAAATTCTTTAATATTTTTTTAATTAAAAAAATCATTTTAAAACAAATACAATATATTGAATATTTTTAAAATTCAAAATTTCTTCAATTTTCTTTTTATTGCTCTTTAAAACGATTTTTTTTTTTTTATTTTTCAAATTTTTTTACAATAATTATACCCATATAGAGATCACTTATATATTTTTTTATTATAATTGACTTCATTTTTTTTTTTAATAAAATAAATTTATAATTTTTTTTGAAATTAAAAAAGGGCTTGTTTGTCAACTGTTATGAATAAAATATAATTTTTTTTTATTTTTATTTAATTTTTTTTAATTTTTTTAATTTTTATAATTTCAAGTCAGAAAAATGAACAATGATAGTAATAATAAAGACATTGATATAAATCAAAATGAAATTGATAAGTATATTGATTTTATATTGGCAAAAGAAAATAATGATGGAAATAAAAACTTTGAATTTCTTATGAAGTATTTATACCTCTATGGTGACATTATCGAATCGTCTTTGAATGTTTACCAATATCAGAGTATTTTCAAGTAAGTGCATAATTTAAATTTCAGTTTTCTAATATACATATTCTAAAAACCTTATTATTTTCTATAGAATAATTAACAAATTTAAAAACCATCAAGATAATAATAATAATAATGATAGTAATAATAATGATAATGAAAATGAAGAATCAATAACTAAATTTAGTGATTATGAAAAACGTATTATTTTGAAATTTCCAAATTATTTAAAATATAATTACAATGAAAATCAACAACATCGAATAATAATTAAACTAGTTGAGGACTATCTAAAAGATTTATCAAATGACCAATGGCCATTTTTTTGGAATAGTAATGAATATTTTAAATTAATAGTCAACAATGTTCGATTATTGGATATTAGAAATGTATATATGTTTTCCATAGATTCATTACAATACACCATGAATGCATTCATATATTAAATATATGTATATTAATAAACTCTTCTCTACTAAAAGATATTATCAGATGATATTATAAATCATATACTAGAATTTCAAGAAAATATAGAAAGGAATAGAAACTATTATAAGGATTTAATATTTTCAGTGTTATCATTTTATGAAATACTTGGTATAGATGGTTATAGGAAATATAAAGATAGAATAATTCAATTATTCGATAGTAATAAGGATTCAGATTATCAAGTTTCAAAATTTGATCAACAAATAAATTTAATATCTTTTTTTATACAATTATTAAAAGATAAATATCATATCGATAAAAATAATGGCACTGGTAATAATAATAATAATGATAATAATAATAATGATAATGATAATGATAATAATAATAATAACAATATTGATAATAATAAATATTTATTAAAAATATTACAATGCAGTGGTAGAAAACTTCAAATTAAATATTGTGAAGATTTTCTTAAAGCTTTCTTAAATCTACAACAAAATAATTTATTTAGTGATATTTTGGTAAGAAGATTGCTTGAAAATGGTATATTCAATTTAAAAACATATAATTCCCTAAATAACATTATATCTGAATCATTAAAAGATCCAAAACCTAATAATAATGATTACGATGGCGGTAGTAATGGTGATAATAAAAATGAATTAAAGAAAGTTATCTCTAAACAATTGGTTAAAATATTCCAAAAGCTAGAATTTAATAAATCCATTCAAATAATAATTGAATTATTAGAGTTAAATTACTTTAATTTTAAAGATAATAATATAAAGATTGAAAAAAAAGAAACAAAGAATTTTATTTGTATCTATATAAAGAAATATTTGAAGTATTCAGATACATTGTATTTTTCGAAACTAATTGATTTATTTAACATTCAAGAGGAACTATTATATAGCGAAGAAGAAGATAATTATAAAGAGGAATACAATAATGACAACAAAAATAAAAAAGTAAGCATTAAAGAGTCAACACTTTTAAGTCTTTATAACTATTCATTTGAACATTTAAAAAAGAATTCTTTATTGGAGATATCGATTGAAGAAATTTTCAAATCCATTAAATGTTCACCAATTAAATATAAATTCATTCAAGGCAAATTAGATTATTTTTTATTAGCTTTAGATATTGGTACTATTGATCAATTCATTTTACCAATCTTTAAAACACAATGCCATAATTCAATAATTTATTTAAATAAATCAATTACTCCAATGAGTATTGAAGTCAATAGAAATAATAATCATTGTAATAGCCCAATTATACCATATTATTTAATTAATAATATATTATTTTGGGTAATAAATGATAAAGATACGTGGTTATTTCAAAAATTTACAATTTCATTGGTTTGTAAGAAATTTTTCAAGATTGTATCAAATCTTTTGAACTATAGCGCAACTGGTATACCTTTGAATTGCTATTACTATTATTATAGTTTAGAAAGACAAGGATTAAAGAAATTCTCACTGTTAGAACCAATCATTTCAAATAATCTATCGATAAAAGTTAATCATATTCTAAGACCTGATTATTTCATTCTTTATGTTTTTAAATCTTTAAAAACATTGGAACTTTATGGTATTATAAACAATGATATCATTGACAAGAGAAATTTTCAACCATTGAAGCCAACCTTAAAAAAGATCTCTATTAAAACCAGTTTTATTGATGCAAAAAAATGTAATAAATCAATAAATGAACTTGGTGATATCTTTAAATTAGAATTAAATTTACAAGATGGATTTCAAATTGGTCATGGCATAAACACCAATTTCATCTTTTCGATCTCTTTAGAATTAAATACTTTCTTTCAATACTATACTTTAGAATTATTCTCTTATAAAAATATAAAACAATTTTCGATACTCGTTAATAAAATTAATCATAGTTTATCAAAAACTTTTAAAATTGGTATTTTATCTGCAAAAAATAATAATAATAATAATAATAATAATAATAATAATAATAATAATAATAATAATAATAATAATAATAATAATAATAATAATAATAATAATAATAATAATAATAATAATAATAATAATAATAATAATAATAATAATAATAATAATAATAATAATAATAATAATAATAATAATAATAATAATAATAATAATAATAATAATAATAATGATAATAATAATAATAATAATACCGATCCAATATTTATTGGTGATAATATTAAAAATTTAGAATTTATTTTAACATATAATGGTTCAATCGACATTTTATTTAGTTATTTTGAAGGTTGTATTGGTTTAGAGACTATTAAATTCAAATTTCATAATTCTGTGGATCAAATTCACCAAAGAGTGGTTGATATCTTCAACCTATTTAAATCGCCAATGTCTCACTTTAAGAATTTAAAACAGATTTCCTTCTCTGATCAATATGGCTATTGTTTAGATATAGACTGGTTAAATATTGATACTTTACCTTTCAACCCAATCTCAAATTTCAAATTCATTGATTTTGTAAATAAAAAAGTTTAAAGTATTGATATTAAGATTTTTTTTTTTTTTTTTTTTTTACTTGATATTTTCTTATTTATTTTTTTGACTCTTTTTTTTGTCTGATGATCAGGTGTAAATGGATGTTCATCTCTAACTGTTACCTCATTAAGATTACAATAATCATGAACAATACACCATTATTCTCTTCTAAAAAATTTTACGTCAAAGTTGTATGTATCTCTATTTTGATTAAAATAATAAAATGATAATAAATGAACTCATTTTATTATTGATAAAATAAATAAAAAAATAAAAAATATTGAAAATCTGTCCAAAAAATTTTAAGAATAAAAAGTTAGCAAAAAAATCTCTTTATTATTTTTTATAAAAAATAAGCAACCAAAATACACCTCACACACATTACATCAAAAGCGCATTCACATTTGAAGACTTAAAGGACTTTAGGGCAACCACTTATTATTTATTTTATTATTATTAACAAAAAAAAAAAAAAAAAAAAAAAAAAAAATAAACAATGTTTGTTTTAGAGTCAAAAATAGTATTATTTTATTTGAAGGTTCAAATTTAGAAAAAAATAAAGGATTTTATTTGTGTCCAATTTCAATATATATTTTATATAAAAAAAATTTAAATAAAATGTGCGCCTTTTTTTAAATTAAAGTTTTTATTTTATTAATTTTTTTTTGGATGACACTCGAGTATATTTTAGGTTAATAGATTCTTTTATAAACTTGTGTCTATTCCAAAATTAACCACTTAGATTTTTTTTTAAAAAAAAGCCTTTTTTTACATATTTTTATTTTTTTTTTATTTATTTAAATTAAAATTCGAATTTGTGTATTAAAAAAAAATAAAAAAAAATAAAAAAAAATAAAATAAAATAAAATAAAAATAAGTTTTTATTTATTTTAAAACCAGTGATAAAATTATGGTTCTAATTAATAAAAAATTATTTGAATTTCCTTTTTTGATAATTTCCTGTTTTAGAGTTTTAAAAATTCGAAAAAAATAAATTAAAAATTAAAAAAAAATAAAAAAAAAATAAAAAATTAAAAATAAAAATAAAAATAAAAATAAAAAATAAAAAAATAAGGAAAATAATAATAGAAAATAAAAAAAAAAAATAAAAATAAATTATTTAAAATAATTAACAAAAATAAAAAAATTAATATAAAATCAAAAAAAATATTTTCAACTAAACATAGTTTCAATGAACTAATAATAAATAAAAGCAATAATATATTAAAGTAAATAGATTATAATTAAATTTATTTTAACAATTATTTTAATATTATTAATACAAAAAAAAAAAAAAAAAAAAAAAAAAAATTAAAAATTTTTAAATTAGTAAAAAAAAATGGGAAGAGTGGATGAACAAATTAAAGATAACTACAACTCAATTTCACATGAAGGTGAAAGATTAAGTAGAGAAGCCAAAATTGAAGCCGATAGATTAAGACAAAATGCCAAATTGGATGCTCAAGATATAAAGAGAGATATGGAGGAATCAGCTCACAGCTCATGGGACACAGTTAAAGATGGAGCAAAATCGGTTCAAGACTATATCGTTAGTGGATTTGAAAGTGTTAAACATTCCATTACCACCACAGACCCGGATGAATTGGCAATCGAAAACTTGAAGGAGAACATCAATGAAAAGATTGAAAATGTTGAGAAGGATGGATCTACTCTCCTCGGTGAAATATCCGATTTCTTTAAAGGAACCGCAGAGGACGCAAGAATTGAATCAGATATTATTGGTATGGAAGCATTCAATGATGGAGACCCATTCGTTGGTGATGTTCATAAAACTTTCCACAGAACTAATGATGAATTAAAGAATGAAGCAATTAGACTCTCCAAGGAAGCCGAATATGAAAGCAATAGACTCTATGATGAATCTGGTAGAATTTTCAAAGATGTCAAGAAAGATTCTGGCAAACTCTTTGATGACGTCAAAAAGGAGACTAATAAAATTTACAACGACACCAAGAATGAAGGAAATAAATTTGCCAACGATTTAAAGAAGGATGCTGAAAAATTCGCTGAAGAATCTAAAAAAGTTGCTGTAGATATCAAGAATAAAGCAAATGATACCTATCAAGGCTTATCCCATGATGCCTCAAAGAAAGCAACCCAACTTAAAAAGAAAGCTGGTGAAACTATTGATGAATCTGCTGATGCCCTCGAACATCAATACGATCTCTTCAAGAGGGATCTCCAACATCTTAACCAAAGAAGCGGTATCATCTATAGTGGTTTTGGTTTAATTGGTGGTTATGGTGCATCTAAATTCTTAGTTCCTAATTCTTCTCCAATCACTAAATTATCATTAATGGCCGGTTTTGCTTCTTTAGGTGCTTACTATGGTCTCCATCAACCATACAATAGAACTATTGATAATGCCTTTAACAAAGCAAATAATAAAAAAGAAGAAATCAAAAAGAAATGGTAAAAACATTTAAATTAAATGTCAATTAAAAAATAAAAATAAAAAATTTTAATTTCAAATAAGGATTTAAAAAAAAAAAGTATTCCATTTTTTTTTTTTTTTTTTTTTTTTTGTTTGAAATTTTTAATTTTTTTTACTTTTTATTATTTTTTTAAATTAATACACACAAATATATGAATAATAATAATAATAACAATAATGAGGGACTACCTCCAATTGTAGATAATGAAAAAGAAGGAAGATTTGAGATGATATTTGAAAATGGAGAAATGGCTTATTTGGAGTATACCAACCACAAAGAGATAGAGTACTCTTTAGACCATACATTTGTCCCAAATAGCCAAAGAGGCAAGAACATTGGATCTCTTTTGTCAACTGCTGCTATGAACAAAGTAAAAGATAGTAATAAAATGGCAACATTACCATGTTCTGTAAGTTTTTTTTTTTAAAATTTAGAGTGTATCATTTTATTAATATTTTTTTTCAATAAAAAAGTATATTTCCGACCATTGGCTTCCAAAAAATCCACAATATATGAAATATGTAATTAAATCAATAAAAAAATAAAAACAATCATATTCATTTCTTGTTGTCAGTTTGAGCAATAAAAATAACCCTTTTTTTATTTTTATTTTTTTGTTTTTGTTTTTGTTTTTTTTTTTTTGTTTTGTTTGATAAATAAATAAATATTTTTTTTTTTGTTAATAAAAATACATTTTATTTTTATGAAATGATATCACACTTTTTTTTTTTTTTTGGACAATGAAAGATATGTGGCTGTACAGGATAGGAACGATACACTATCGAACTATTAATTATTATTGCTTCTATTATTATTATTATTATTATTATTATTATTATTATTATTATTATTATTATTATTATTATTATTATTATTATTATTATTATTATTATTATTATTATTATTATTATTATTATTATTATTATTATTATTATTATTATTTTTATTATTTTTTTTTTTTTTTTTTTTTTATTTTGCCTATTTTTATAATAATTAAATTATTGGTATTTTTTGTTTTTGTTTGTTTTTTTTTTTTTTCTTTGTTTTTGTTTTGTTTTTGCCAAGTTCCTAAAGGATTAAACAATCACCACCTTTTAACTTCTTAAGGATACCACCTTTTTTATCTTTCTTTGATCTGCCAGGTTCTTTGAGTGATTTTTTGATTTCCCTAACTACCTCAAAGAAACATTCATCCACATTCAATCTTTTCTTGGCTGAAGTTTCCAAGAATGGGACTGAGAAAGATTTAGCTAACTCACTACCTTCACCTTCGGTAACCTCACGAAGGTTTTCTAAATCGCATTTGTTACCGACCAATACAATTGGAACTTTGTCATTATCTTTTACTCTAATGATTTGTTCTCTAACTACATTAATCTCTTCAAATGATGTTCTGGATGTTACATCATAAACACATAAGAAACCTTGACCTGTACGCATATATTGATCTCTATAATATTATTAACAATTTAAAATTAATATCTTCTTTTTTTTTTTTTTGTTTTTTTTTTTTTTTTTTTTTGATTTTTTTTTTTTTTTTTTCTAAAAAATCCCCCAACCAAATTAAAGAAAAAAAATGAAAGAGGAATTTGATTTGCTGATGATTAAACTAAAAACAACATACCTCATAGCACTGTAATCATCTTGACCTGCAGTATCTAAAATATCTAATAAACAAGTGTCCTCATCGACTTGGCATTGTCTACGATAACTATCCTCTATTTTCCAAAATAAAAAAAATTTTAAAAAGAAAAGAAAGATATTAGACAAAAAAAAAAATTTCTGGTGATCATTGTATTAAAATAAAATGTTTGATACAAACCTATTGTTGGATCGTATTCCTCAATAAAGTGATTTTGAATAAATTGAATAGTAAGTGCACTCTTACTGTTAAATAATTTAAGTCATTCGATTAGTTATTTATTCTTTATATTAAATAATAAAAATGAGATTTTTTTTTTTTTTTTTTTTTTTTTTTTTTTTTTTTTTTGGATATTTGTCTAAATAATATATTTATTTATTTTTAGAATAAAAAAAGATAAAACAAAACTTACCCAACACCACCACCACCCATAACAACTAATTTATATTCATTTGAAACTGACATTGTTTTATATATAAGTAAAAAAAAGATATATATATATATGTATAAAAGTTTTGATTTTCGCTTTAGTGCGTGTTTGATTCTTTCTAAAATAGTTCTAAGGGGTAAAATTGTCTGGAGGAGGTTTTTTTTAAAAATATTATTTTTTTTTTTTTTTTTTGAGAGTGAGTTTAGGAATAAAAAAATAAAAAATTTTAAAAAAAAAAAATTTTTAAAAAAAAAAATTGAAAAAAATATTTTTTAAAAAAAATAAAATAAAATAAAAATAAATTAAAAAATTAAAAAATTTGTGTATATATCACAAAACAAAATTATAATTCGACTTACTTATTTATTATGATTTATACAATCTATGATTATATTTATTTAATTTTCTATTATTACCACTATATTTTTTGTTGCTTATTTTTTTTTTTTTTTAATGATTTTCATTATAAAAAAAAAAAAAAAAAATCATAAAAAAAAATTTAAATAAATTTTTGCAAAAAAAAAAAAAAAAAAAAATCACAAAAAAAAAAAAAAATAAAATTTTTCAAGCCACACAATTCCTTGAAAATTATTATCTCTTTTTTTTTTTTTTAAATTTTTATTTTTGGATTGGATTTTAAAAACAAAAAAAAAAAAAAAAATGAAAAAGAAAAAAAAAAAAGGAATCTTAAATCGAGATACATAATTTTTTTTTGTTTTTGTTTTGTTTTCTTATTTTTTATTTTTTTCATTTTTAGTCACAAAAAAAAAAAAAAAAAAAAAAAAAAAAAAACTTAATTGGGTAATAAAATCAAAAATGATATTTTTTTACATATTTAATTTTTTTTTTAATTTTTTTTTTTATTAAATTTGGTTGAGTAGGTTTAGTAATATCCACTGCCGCCTCTATTACGATTGTTTCTATCATTACCATAGTTTCTATTATTACCATAATTTCTCTTACCACCATTGCCTCTGCCTCCTCTATTGTTATTTGATCTCATTTGTTGTCTTCTTTGGATTGCAGTAATATCTAAGAATTCTTTTGGAACTTCTTGATTTGATCTTTGGAGGAGAGAAGTTAAATCTGAGATTAAATCCATATCATCCAAAGAATTCATTGATAAAATTGAATGGGAGGTACCGAGAGCACCTGCTCTACCGGTACGACCAATACGATGAACATATGTTTCACAGTCTGAAGGGAGCGAGAAATTGATTACATGACTAATACCTTTGATATCTAAACCTCTGGAAGCGACATCGGTTGCAACGACAATATCAATTTTTTTATTTTTAAAGTTTGAAACGATTCTTTCACGAGAGTTTTGTGGAATATCACCATGAAGAGTATTTATTCTAACATTGTCACCATTTGATTCGATGTATTCACATAAAGTTGAAGCACCTTTTTTGGTCATAGTGAAAATGAGTGTTTGAGCTTTTTCATTCTCACTGTAAATTTCACCCAATGTATCCATAAGTGCATCAACTTTTTCAGAATCACTTGATACGATTTTGAATTTTTGTGTAATATTTTTATTGGCGGTCAATTCACTTGAACCAATTTGTAATTTAATTGGATTCTCGATGTATTTGTTTGCCAATGAACTTACTTTTTTTGGCCAGGTTGCTGACCAATAAAGAACTTGTCTATCTGGACGAATTGCATTGAAAATAGTTTCCATTGAATCTTCAAAACCCATCTCCATTAAACGATCTGCTTCATCAACAACTAAAAATGAGATATTTTTGAGAGATAATTCACCACCTTCTACGAAATCAATGATTCTACCTGGTGTACCAACTATAATCTTTGGACGTCTTTTTAATGCGTTATATTGAAGACCTCTTGGAGCACCACCGTAAAGAGTGGCGATATCAATGTTGGTAACACGAAGATATTGCTCAGCTTCTTCTGAGATTTGATTTGCCAACTCACGAGTTGGTGCTACAATCAATACTGATGGTCCTGAATAATGTGGTTGACGTGGTTGTGCCAAGATATGCTCAATTGCTGGGAGAATGAATGAAATGGTCTTACCTGAGCCTGTTTTTGAAATACCTAACATATCTTGACCTGACAATGCTATTAACCAACCTAAACTTTGAACTGGTGTTGGTTTTTCAAATTTTTTTTTCAATAAATCTTTAATTCTAGATTGGAATGGTACATTGTCAATATCTTCAACTGGTTTTGGTAAAAATATATTTTTACCCATTTTAACTGAAATCTCATTTTCTTTGATAAATTTAATTGCTTCTGGTTGTTCCTCAGTTGGTAACTCTATTAATGTCTTTTTGATTGTTGACAAACTTTCTTCTTGCCATTTGATTTCCTTTGAAACTTTATTGTCATAATTATCATTATAATAGCCACTTTTCTCAACATTAGAAAAACTGGTATAATTATTATTATTATTATTATTATTATTCATCCCTTTTTCGGAATTACCTCCATAGTTTGAAAGACCATCTAAATTTACTTCTTGATTTCTTCTCGAAAAAGATGCAAGTGATGGTAATGTGGATCTAAATGAACTTATATTTCTAATAGAATTATGATTTTTTAATACCTATAGTTTTAAATGAATTAAAAAAGATTTTGTTATTTATTTATTCATTTTATTTTATTTTATTTAATTGTTTATTTTCTTTTTAATTTTTTTTAATTTTTTTTTTAATGGATTAATATAATTACATTATTAAATATTCTTATTCCCAACATTTTTATGTATCTGTATATTTTTTTTGATTTTGTCAAAAGAAAAACAAAAAAACGAATTTTGAAAAATGTAAAAAAACGAAATTTTTTTTTTTCTTTTTTTTTATTTTTAATTTTTTTTTAATTTAATTTTTTTTTAATTTAATTCTTTTTTTTTTTTTCGGTTAAATTTCAATCCAAAAATAATCGTTGCGTGTTTTTTTTAAGTACTGAATAAAATAAAAAAAAAAAAAAAATAAAAGAAAGAAAAAAAAAATAAAAGAAAGAAAAAAAAAAAATAAAAGAAAGAAAAAAAAAAAATTAAAAAATAAAAATAATAAAAAATAATATGGAATAAAAATATTAAATAAACAATGACATACAAAAAAAAAGAATTTAATTTTTTTTTTTTCCCTAAAAAGGATGTAAAAATATTTGATTTTTTTGATTGATTTTTTTTATTTTTTTATTTTATTTTATTTTTTTATTTTTTTATTTTATTTTATTTTTTAATTTTTTTAATTTTTTTCTTTTTTGTGTGTTTATTTCCTTTTTTTATTTTAATTTGCTTGTGATTCTTGTGATTTTGAAATTTGTTTTATTTTATATTTTAATGTTTGGGAAGTTGGTAAACGATTTCTAAAGTAAATAACACCACCAACAATTGCAGCAAGACCTGCAATACCCACCACAATTCCAACAATTGCACCAGTTGATAGACTTGATTTTTTACCATTGCCATTATTTTCATCACCTAAATCTCCACCTGAACAACCATCATTTCTAATCAATAAACCAAAGTTTTTACCAGAATTACTGCTACTTGCAGAATAACATGATGGTAGTGATTTCTCTTCTCCAGTTGCAGGTTCATATGTACCAAAT
Organism: Dictyostelium firmibasis; assembly: GCA_036169595.1. Lineage (NCBI taxonomy): Eukaryota > Evosea > Eumycetozoa > Dictyosteliales > Dictyosteliaceae > Dictyostelium > Dictyostelium firmibasis. The sequence goes on along the minus strand of CM069765.1, from coordinate 1,106,821 downwards.
TTAATTTCACCAAACCCTGAACCAGATAAACTTTCATAATTTAATATAGTTTGATTAAATACTGAGGAATTTGATGGTAATGATGATGAGGAGTTTAATAAACTATCGATAAAGTTTTTATTAATTCTGATTATCAATGTCGAATTATTGATTGTTGCATTTTTACCTATATTTATTAATGTTGAGTTGGTTACACTATCTAAAGTGAAAATAAATTCACCATTATTCGAATTAAATTCACCATTAACATTTAAAATTCCAACTGTTTTTTTGTCACCAACAATACCACTGGATACAGATAATGAAGAATTGATTGTACCAATACCATATAATGAACTATTTGATAAATTAATGGTTTCATTTGAATGTACTAAAGCACCATCCAAAACTAAAGAACCACCATCTTGATTGTAGGTTTTAATGGATGTTTCTTTTGAAATAATAACATTACCACCATTATTAATAAATGGTAGTAAAACTTTAATACCTTTCTCACCACCATCGATTTCAATAGTACCTGCATTTATAAATGATTCACTACCAGTATTATTTACTGGTAAAACATTGGATTGTAAAACGAAATGAGCATCATTTCTTAAACTACCTCCTTCATTAACTATAATATCACCCAATGTAGCAACTTTACCAAGACTATTGAATAATTGAGTATTTAAGAGTGATAAAGATGACCCACTCTCCAACACCAAAGAACCTTTCATAATTGTAATTGAAGTGTTATAGGTTGTCATATTAGAATTGTTTTCAAGGATCATTTCACCTTCAACTATTTTCATTGATCCTAATTCAATAAGGAAGTTAGCTCCTACTTTATTTGTGAATGTACCATCAATTACATAGTCACTAGTAGATGTAACCAATGAACCATAGTTTTTAAATTCACCGCCGACCGAAACATTTGAATAGAAAACAAATAAATTTCCAGTCTAATAATAAAAATAATAACCATAATTAATAATTTATTAAAAATAAATAATTTTTTAGAAAAAAACTTACATTAATAAATGAACCTGTGACTGATAATAACGAGTTATTAAAAATGTTTGAACCGTTTAGATTATTGGTGAAATCATAATATTGACCCTGAACGTAGATTTCAGAATTTGCAACAACAAATGATGATTTTCCAGAGAATGAAGTATAGTTGGTAACCTTAACGACAGAATCAACAACTTCAAATAAAGAAGAATCCATCATGTTGAGTACTTGTTGAATAAATATTGTGCTATTACTCATACTAACTCTAGAGTTATTGTAAAACACAGACTCCTGAGCAATTGTCATTGACGAATCGTAAATTTCCAATGCAGAATCATCTGAAGTAAGTAAGTGGGCATCTAAAACACCAACACTACCCATTTTAAATTGTAATAAACTATTACCACGAACAAAAAAGAGTCTATTCATATTTGATGGAATATCTGGGATTGAGATTAGAAATTTAGAATTTTCGAAATAGATCATTGAATTGCCTAATGTTGCAAATTGGCTCATTACATTTATTTCAGAATTTGTAATTAAAGCTCCACTATTATCGTCAAATAGTAATGACTTTGCTGTGGTCATTTTAGAACCATTAAGACCCAACATTGAATCGCCATTGAACTCAACTTCATCGTTAAAAATTGCATTTGAATTTTGATTAAAATATATCAAGCTCGATCCGGAACTACCATTGACATATACTTGATGATAACATTCGAATGAACTATTAGTAAATAGAATTTTGTTATCAACCCATTTACTTATTGGTACTAATTCAACAAGACCAAAATCGACATTACATAAATGAAATTGTAATTGAGTTTGACTTCCCTTTAATTTTTTAAAATAATAAAAATTATTGATGTTAATAATCAAAATTAAAAAAATATAAATATAAAAAAATAAAAATAAAATTACTTACAGTTAATAACATACTATTATAAATAGATATGTTCGAGTTTTCAAAATCTAAAATTGATCCATCTTGTACAACAAATTTATTAAGGGTGTTGTTTATAACTATTTTACTTTGATCAAGAACATTCCAAGAAGAAAATAAATCTACAAAAGCATTTTCAACTATCATTGTTGCATTGGACATTAATAAAGCAGAGTATGTATAGTCCAAATAAAAACCTGATGCAATAGTATCTTGAATGACCCAGCCAACAGCTCCATAAATACTGACACTGGTATTGGGAGCATAGAAATGTCCGCCCAATGTTCTTAAAGTGCAATTAAATCCACAATATAATGTTCCAATATCAATTCTATAATCAGGATTCACCAATGGATCGCCACTAATATTAAATATTACAAGTTGAGGTGTGGTTTGATCTTCAGCTTTGAAAATATTAGTTTGGATACCATAGTTTGTAGTAAAAACGGTGGAAAGATTAAAACTACCAACAACAATATTATTAGCAATGGCCTTTGCTTTAGTATTGGTAATGGATTGTTGATCAACATAGGTCAAAAAAGCATCATCTTTTGTTGTTGGATTAGTTGTTTTTTTTAAAGTTTGACCATCATACCAATTATTATCACTCCAATCTCCAGTGGTCGGAGAATAGTAAACTTTTAAATCACAATTTATAAAATTTAAAAATATAACAGTTAATAATAAAATAATTATTTTAATATTAGTTTTCATTTTTTTTTATTTTTTTTAATTGAATTGTTTTATTATTATAATTATTATTTATTATTTATTTTTTATTATTTATTTTTTATTATTTATTTTTTATTATTTATTTTTTATTGTTATTTTATTATTATTTATTTTTTATTGTTATTTTATTATTTATTTATTATTATTATTTTTATTATTTTTATTTGATACTATTACTTCTATTGGATTGATTTTATTAAATTATTTATTATTATTTTTTTTTTTTTTATTTTTTTTTTTTGATCAATTATTTATTATTTTTACTATTGTACAAATCAACTAAAAAAAAACAAAAAAAATTATTTATCTTTTATTTAAAATTAAAAAAGAAAAGTGATTGGTTGGTTTTTTTTTTTTTTTTTTTTTTTTTCATCCTTTTATTTTGCAATTGTATTTTTTTTTTTTTTTGTTTTATTTTTTTTGATATTTTTGACCTTTGAAAATGAAAAAAAAAAAAAAATTATCGAAAAAACCCGAAAAAAGATTTTTTTTGGAAGTGGATCTATGTAAATATCCGAAATACTCTGGGAGGATATTTTTTTCAGAGTTCACAAATGTAAGATAACAGTTTGAAATCTATTATGTACAAAAGTGGCGCAATATTTTCATGTTTTAATAAAATTTCTTTTTATTTTTGTATAGTCCACAAAAAAAAAAAAAATCTAATAAGTTAAAAAAACTAGTTTTTCGAACCTTAATCCGCCACTATTTTTTATTTCTACGCTCGGAAAATAATAAAAAAAATTAAAAAAAAATGAAAAAAAAAATGAAAAAAAAAAAAAAGTGAAATGTTTTGGCTCTGAAACTTTTAATTTTGGATTAATAAAGATTGTTATTATAAAAATAGGGAAAAAATATCTTTCAAAATATCTTTTTGAAAAAATCTTTTCAAATTGGTATCGATATTTTGATTACCATTGTTTTATTATTTTTTTTTTTTAATACACCACTTACCTTTTACAACATAAAATATTGGAAAAAAAAAAATAAAAAAACATTACAAAAATTTTTTATTTATAATTTTTTTTTTTTTTTTTTATTTTTTTAAAAACATGTTTGATTACAAAGGCCGAAATTGATCAAAATCAAAATGAGCATACAATTATTATAAAATATTCCTCAAATATTTTTTTTTTTGAATTATAGAAATTAATAACATTTTGCATCTCTTTTTTTTTAAATAAAATTTTATTTTTAAAGAAATATATTATTAAGGATAAATAAATAAAAAAAAAAAAAAAAAAAAAATTTAATTAAAAAAATTGTGTTTTTTAATTTAGGGGAATATTTTTTTTAAATTTCTTTTTTATTATAAAAAAATAGTTAATATGATTTTTAAAAATTATTTTATTATACCTTTTTCACCATTACTGGGAAAATAAATAATTATATAAAAATGAGAATAATTCCACACGATTTTTAAATGAGGTGTGGTTATGTATATATCTGGACAAAAAATTTTTTTTTCTTTTTCCACCCCTTAAAATAATTTTTCTTTTTTTGAACATTTTGTGAATTATTTTTAAAAAATATTTTACTTTAATTTTAATTTTAAAAATAAAATTAAAAATAAAATAAAATAAAATAAAATAAAATAAAAAATAAAATTTAAATAAATTAAAATAAAATATTTTTTAAAATATTAATTACTTTTAAAAAAGAAAAAAAAAAAAAAAAAAAAAGAAAAAAAGGTAAAAAAAGTTTGTCCACGAGCATTATATTTAAAATTATCATATTATAATAAAAGAACAGTTAATATTATATTACATAATATAAAAGAACAAGCCGTATTAGATATTTTTTTTAAAAATTTTTTAATAAAGTTTAATTTTAAATCAATTATCTCTTAAAAACGATAAAAAAAATAATAATATATTATAATAAAAATTAATTATTTACATTTTAAAACAATAGTTTTTCCAAACTTTAATATTATAGTTTTTCTTTTTTTTTCTTTTTTTAAAAAAATAATAAAAACACAACACCTTAATTTAAGTAAGTTTATTGTTTTTTTTTTTTTTCAAAATAATAGAAATAAAAAAATAAAAAAACAAATATTAAAATTAATTTTTGAAAATTAATTAAAAAAAAATAGATAACAAAATAGAAAAACAATGGGAAGTGATAAAGTAGAAAGTTATCATCCAAACAATAAAGGTGGATTTATTAGTAGTTCAAAACCATATACACTAAATAATATTCAATATCATACTCCACCTCAACAGGTTGATGAAGTTTCACCATTAGTTTCAAGACAAGATAGAGATTATCCCATTGAATCATCTATAGATATAGGTGAGGGTGTTCATTCAATTGTAGATTATAGAATTAAAGAAAAATTGGACTTTTATTCACTCTGGGGTAACATTCTTTGTTTCTCTCAACTTGTTTTGGGTTCATATTTATACTTTTCTAGTGGTTTGGACTCTTATTTCATTTTAACAACAATCGCTCTCGTTTCTCATACACTAAGCTGTTGCTTAGGTTTATATGCAATTGCAACAAAACATATTTTCTTAATTATAAATGTAAATATTTTTATTAGTTTTAATTTAAAATTATTTTTTTATTTACAAAAGTTTTTTTTTTTTTTTTCCTTAAGTATACTGTTTACGCATTTTTAATTTTAGGTGTAAATATTGCAGTTTTCATTTTATCAATTTTAGCAATGAAAAATAATTATCCTTGGTTCTTATTCATTGGTGGTTTATTAATTTTAAACCTTCAATTCTTTGGCTTAAGATATATTATATCATTGACTTTATTGTTGAGAGATTTACAAAAAAAAGAATCTTTTATTCATGCTAGTATTGTCACTGGTCCAAATCCACAATTGATCTCTCAGCCACCAAAACAACCACAACAAGTTTATCAAACATTTTATCCACAACAACAACCACAACAGCAATATTATTATTATACAACATCATTGACAAATAACCAACAAAATCCAACCTCAACCACTCAAAACCAAAATTTATCTTATAAATTATAAAAATAAATAAACTGTTTCATTAATTTAATTTTTTTTTCAAAAAAAAAAAAAAAAAAGCTTATTGAGAATTTGTTATATATATAAAAAAGAAATATAGGGACTGAGATGCTATAAAAATTTATTTGTATATTTTTATATATAAAAAAGTTTAAATAAATCGAGTTTTAAATTATTTTAAATTGTTTTTTTATTTTATTATTTTTTTTTTATAATTTTTCTCATTTGTGATAATTTAAGAAATAAATGTTACCATTTTTATCAGAGGTAACGATTTGGTTTTGGTGAATATCCATTGAAGTTATTGGTGATTGATGAATAAATTCATTTTCTATTGATGAAGAAGAGAAATTCCAAACGATTAATGAACGATCATTTGAAACAGAAACCAAACGAGTGGAATCCAAGAATTTCAAAGAGGTAATAGATGATTGTTGAGTGGTAAGGATACGTCTTAATTTACCCGATACAATATCTAACAATTCAACTGAACCATCAAATGTACCAATGGCAAGATACTTATCGTTTGGTGAGAATGATAAAGCAGTTATATAACTTGAAGAGGTTGTGTGAGTAATTGGTGATTTATAAGTTGGTGAATAGATCTTAACTTCTTTTGTTCTTGAACCTGCTGCTATTAAATCACCAGATGTTGAGAATTCAACAGATTCGACCCAATCATTGAATGAAAGGATAGCGTCAAAACGATTTTCTTTGCAATTGTAAAGATTGACATGATTGGACCATGTTGAGAATGCGAACACACTAATGTAAGATGGTGAGTCAACTGGAGTATCCAAACTTACAAGTGGTGATGATTTGGTGATCTTAAAAGCGACTTTATCTTGATGTACAAGATTTTTACAATCCTTTGAGTAGATTTTGATTGTACCATCTTGTAAACCAACGAATAATAGACCACCACGATCGAATGAACAGGTTGTCACTGGTGAATCAAAGGGAATTGTTTTCAAATTTGCATGGGTTTTGGCATCCCAAATATTCAATATACAATCTTGACCACAAGTTGCAACATATTTACCATCCTTTGAGAAAACACATTGATTAATGGAGCCTTTATGTGCAGATGTTGTAGCTGTTGCAGAGTTAAATTCCCAAAGTTTAATAGTACCATCATCCGAGGAGGATGCAATTGAAAGGGTTACTGGTGCATCAGAGGATGACGATGAGAATGATGAGAAGCCACTAGAACCACTACCACTAGAGTTTGGATTGAACTGGACTTGTTTAATTGGACCTGAGTGACCAGTTAATGTAGCTAAACAAGAACCTGCAACTGGATACCAACTCTTAATGATACCATCATCGGATGAAGAGAAGATTCTGCCTGAACCATCTGTTGAGTTTACAACATCACTAATACGAGTTTGATGACGAAGTGATGTAATCTCTGAACCGAACTCAGCATCCCAAACTTTTACACTACCATCAAAGCTTGCACTGATAATGTATTTTTGATCTTTAGTGAAAAATGCTCTTTCGATTGAACTTGAGTGACCTTTAAGGCAAAGTATCTCTTTTTGGTTCTTTATATTCCAAACACGTAAATTGAAATCCCAACCACCTGAAACTAATTTCTTTGAATCTGGTGAGAAGGAACAAAAGTTTACCCAATCAGTATGACCTTTAAGACGGAATAATAATTTCTTACTTGAACAAAGGTAAATTGCAATAGAACAATCACGAGAAACAGTTGCAATATATTTACCATCTGGAGAGTAGACACAATGTTTAATTGTATTGGTTGAGCCTTCAGTTGACAATGTTTGAGAGCTTGTAAATCTTGACCAAACTTTTGTGCTATAATCATCCGAACATGAAATGAGTTCATTCTCATTGGTTGGGTTAAAAGCAATACAATTGATTGGGTCATTGTGAGCTTTCTCAATGGTGTAATCGGCTCTATGAGTATCAACATTCCATACCTTAATAACCAAATCCTCAGAGGTAGAGGCAACCAATTTACCACTTGGTGAGAAGGTAATACTAGTGATGGCACGAGTATGGCCATGAAGTTTTGCAACTTCACGATACATTGTATTGGATGAGACATCGAATAATCTAACGGTGCAATCTGTTGCACCAACTGCCAACAATGATTGACTTGGAGAGAATGCTAAACAATTTGCCCAACAATCGCCTGGAATTAAAAAGTTTGTTAATTGAGTACCCAAAGTTGATGACCAAACCTTTGCAGTTGCATCGTCTGAACCAGTAACAATATAATTACCATCGGTTGACAATGAACAATGATTAACAGATTTACTATGACTACCCAATACCGAGATTAATCTTTGAGAGTTTATGTCAAAGAGTAAAACATCATTCTTCATTGTAGTTGCAATAATTTGTTTAGAGTTGGCACTAAATTTACAAGATTTAATAGAGCCATAAACTAGGGATTCATCGATTACATGTTGCAATCTATCTTTAGCAATTGAATCGAATGGATTCCAAACTTTAATGGTACCATCCCATGAAGATGAAGCAATTAGTGTACCATCTGGTGACCAACAACAACTATTGACAGGTTTAGCATGAGCTGATCTAAAGTTTCTAAAGATATTCTTATCAGAGGTATTGAAAATAATAATTGAGGAATCCCATGCACAAGTTAAAAGTAAGTTATTTGAGGTTGGAGAGAATTCACAATAGTTAACGGCACGACTATGATCTTTGAATTGATGAATTTGATTACCAACTACTAAATCCCAAACGATCACTGTATTATCCCAACTTGCACTTGCCAATGTTTTACCATCATCAGAGAATGAGAAACAAGAGATCCAATTAGAATGACCAACCAATGTTAATATCTCTGAACCATTGGATGCTTTGAAAATGTGAATTATTGAATCTTTACCAGCAGAGGCAATCATTGAACCATCACGTGAATAACTACAAGCTGTTGCACCATCTTCTAATCCTGTTATGGTTTGTTTACAACTATCTTTAACTTCTGGTTTATTTAACCATTCGACCCAAGTTTTATGTTTGAAGCCACCCGATTCACTTGCAGCAATCTTATGGCAATAGGATTTATTTGGTTGATTGAATGCTTGTTGGAATGTTAGCTCTGGTGATTTCGAAAGTATATGAGTGTTGGAAGAAATGAAATCACAGAAATCTCTAATATGTTCTAAGATCTCTTTGTTTTTAATTAGACGAGATGGTGCATTCAAAGAGTTTTTCTCTTTTTCATTGACTAAATCATCACCAGTAATTTCGTGATAGTCTGAAATCAATTCAAATGTTAAACCAAATTTACATTTTCTTTCAATAAATTTAAGATTACATAAAGTTTCTTCCAATTGAGTGAATAATCTTGCCTTTGTTAAGTGATAAGGTAACTCTGAGAATGCAACACTCTCTTCACCTAACCAATGTTTAGTGTTGTCTGGATCTGCTTTAGTCAAATAGTAGTTTGCTAATGATTTATGAATCTTTACGGAGCTATCGGTTTGAGAATGATAACGTTTTAAAATTGCCAATTTCAATTGATTGTGGAAAAACTCTAAACCAATCTCATTCTTTACAATGTTGGATTCAAGATTTTCATTTTCAAGTGTTTGAATTAATAAAGTTGAAATACTACGATAAATTCTTGACCAAAGAGCTGTTGGGAATTGTTTTTCTTTGTGTTCTGGTCTTGCAAGAATATTTAATAGATCTTCCTCATATAATGGGACTCTTGAACAAGCGATTGAACCAAGGATAGTTGAAATCAATTGTTTACCATGTTCACGTTCTAAACGATCCAAAATATCCTCAAATAGTTTTGGTAAAGTTGGTGCCAAGTTTTTAATCTTATCAGTAAGATTTTCGAATTGACCATGATATCTTAACTCCTCACATGCCAATACCAAATACAAAGGATTATTTGCATCAGATTTATTTAATAACAATGACATTTGGTTGTTGTTTGCAGATTCATCTAATTTCTTACGGAATTCATCAAATTTAACCAAAACCAAACTATGACGATCTTTTAATTCCATTGGTGATATGACAATCTCTGTTGGTGGTGTACGTCTACGACGAAGTACACTTTGAGTATGATCACCATCTAATGTTGAAACGATCAATTTAATTGGTGATGTAATTGGTAGCCAATCCAAAGTATGAGCACGATTCTTTTTATCTAATTGATCTAAACCATCAATCACCAAGAGTACTTTTTGATTGTTTTGAGATGCCTTCAATGCTGACTTCTTTAGGAATGAAGAGAATAAAACTTTCAATTCAGAGTATTCAGTAGTTGGTGATACAGACTCTTCACCTAAACCAAGTTTATAGTTCAATTGATTACAAATATGTAACAATGATTTTCTAATATCAATGGAATCACTTGTTGAACCAATGAAATGTGAAATGATAACATATTGACCAATGGAGTTTTTATTCTTTTGATAGAGTTCTGGAATGGATTTATTGATAAAGTAACTAATTAATGAACTTTTACCACAACCTGGTTTACCAGTTACAACCACAGTGTTCGATCTATTGAATTGGAATTTAGAGACACGTGAACTTGAAGAGAATGGACGTGTAATCTCACAGAATTTGAATAAACAATTGATTTCATCCTTACGAGCAACAAAATGTTTACACTTCAAATCGGAATAGGTTTGATGTTGAGCCAATTCATAGTCGAATGAATTAAATTCAGTTTGTGGTTCATATAAATATTCTTGATCTGCATCGAATTGATTACCATTTAAATTGAAAACTTTGACTATATTATTCCAAAGATCATTTTCAATTCTTTGACAGAGATCATCTAAACCTGTAGATATTGGAATACCTTCTGAATTTACACCACCCCATTTTGCGGAATAAGTGTAATGTGAGAGATGTGGCGAATTTGATTGAATGATCTTTTGTTTCAATTGTTCCAATTTAGATTGGCTTGTACGATCTTCACATTCGAATTGATCTTTAAATTGTTTTGGAACTTGTTCAGAGAACGATGGATCTCTAAGGTATACTAATGAATTGGTGGTTGGTTTCTTTTTACCTTGGAAAGCTGCATAGAGAACTTCGAGCTCAGTTATTGATCTTTGAGTTGGTAATTCTCTAATCCAATCATATTTTGAATCTTGGGGAATTTGTTCTTTCTTTGGAACCCAACCATAACGTTGACCTAATAAACTAATAAAGAATGGACGACAACGATCAACTTCCTCAAGACAAAGATCAATTGATCTATTTTTTAAAGCATCCTCTTCAGTGATACCCCAACGTAAATCAATCTCTGTCAAATGAATTCTATTCTTTAAACATTTTGCTCTTAACTCTGGGAAAATTGTCTTTACCAATAGATCTCTTTCACCTTGCATATCTAAAAATGTTGATGAAATGAAAACCTTGGCATTTCTCCATGGTTTTTCTTTAATCACCTTTGGTATTGATGTACGACCATTATTATTATCGACTTTTAAGAAGAGCTCACCAGTTTCTGTGGATGTAGTAGTGGTGGTAGTTGGAGTAACAGATTTTTTTAATTCTGGAATACGTTTAATTTCATCAATTTTTTCGATATATTGTAATTGTTGATCAGCACCACCACGTTCAGCAATGAATTTAAGAATTGACTCACTGAAACCACTAATGTAAACATCATTTTGGTGTCTAGTTTCATCTGAAGTTGTTTGTGGTGATTGTTTACCAGAGAGATTAATATTAACAAAAAGTAACTCTGAATTAACATCTTGACGATATTTTGAGAGAATATTATTTCTAGATGGCAGTGGATCAAATTCGATGGATTTATCACAAAGAATTAAGATATTATCAACTTTTGACTTTGGTAATAGGAATTGGTCGATTAAAACATCAGTTGGGAATGCTGGTTGTCCTAATGGATTTGATTCACCATAAATTGATGAGATTATATCTTTTAAGGATTTCATATTCTCCAAGATTGAATTTGATTGTAATTCTTGTACTTTGAAGAATGTTTGAGTGACTTCATTGGACTTGTAACCTACTAAATAGAGATCACATTCTTCACACACGTATTTACACATTAAACTGAGTAACAATGATGACTCTAACATTGTGTATTTACCGGCAGTGTTTGATTTACAAACTTTTTCACTCTCACTACTACCAACATAACAAAATACCACAGTTTTACCACGAATTGGTTTAACGTTATGAATTGTCGATAATTTTACAGAGGTATCCAATGCAGTTCTATATTGTGAGAATAAACTAGCTAGTGGATAATTTTGAATCTTTGTCTTTTTTTCGGTAGACCATTTCTTTAATTCTTCGATATCCTTTGGAATGGCATCATAAGCAGCCAAGAATCTAAGAGGGAATTGTTTAGAGTGAGCGATGGTTTGATCGTTTGTAAGTTTTGATATGATTTGTTTGTGTACTGAGGATGGTACACCAGTGATAATCATATTACGAAGATTTCTTAACATTGCCATGAATGGAAGTTTATTGTTTGACATCAACTCCTCCCAAGTTTCACTGTTGTTACCTTTAGCTGATACCATTGTTTCCCAAGTCTCTGGAATTGGTAATCTCATACGTTTACCAGCACGTTCTGGTTCAAACTGTCCTGGTAACTTATTCTTGATAAACTCTTCATAGCTTTGTGGATACTTTTTACCAAGAATTGACATAATATTATAGGTTGGTGAGGAAATATGTAAAACTCTAATCAAATTTTTCAATGATGAACTTTGACTGTTTTTAGAGTTTTGAGTTAATTCATCCTTTTGTTCTGGATTCTTTTTAATCATATCCTTTAACTTCTTTCTTCTTCTTTTAATTTTACCTTCAGTATTATATTTACCTAATTGATAGGTATCAAATTCTGAAAATTTTTCAACCATAACATTTCTTAATGATTTTGGAATATTATTTGATCTAATTAAGAGAGAGAGAGAGAGAAATAGAAAAAATTAGTATTAACTTTTCGATTTAAAATTATTAATATTATTATTATAAAAAACTTACTCTGTAATTTTTGATAAAATTGTTGGTAACTCTAACCAATCTGAAGGAATTTTAATCAAATATTTAAAATAACGTTTCAAGTGTGGTTGAGTGGTTGGTATTAAAGATGCTAAACAAATGAGATAGTTTGCAACAGTACGAATACCTAATTCATCACGAGTGTAAAGAATTAACTTTAAGATGAATTCTGGATCATAGTATGACAAGGTATAAACACTGGTCATAATTGTTTCCAAGGTTGGTGTTAAATAATTAACTCTTGGTTCTTTGATCATTGATGCTGAAACCACATTAATTAAACTTAACTTTAATTCTCTAATCTCCTCGGCACCTTTGAAATCAATTGGTGAATCTTTAAGTGTTTTAAAAAACTCACTTTGTTTTTTATTGTTTGATGGTTGTTTTTCTTCGAAATCATCTTCATTGTTTTCTTTTTTGTTATTATCATTTTTATTATCAAATCTATTTGATGGTCTTGTTACTCTAGAAGATTGCGAATTGCTTGCTGTTGTTGAATTACCTCTCATTGGTGCACCACCTCTAACTGATGGTCTTCCCCTAACAGAACTTCCTCTGCCTCTACGTGCAACACTACTCATTATTGAATTGATAATATTTTTTTTTTTTTAAAAAAGAATTAAATTTTAAAATTATTTATATAAAAATTTTGAAACTTTGTTGTTTTATTTTTTTTTTATTTTTTTTTTTTTTTCCTTCACTTCAAAAAAAATACAAGTTTAATATTTAAAGAAAAAAATAAATAAATAAATAAATAAATAAATAAATAAATAAATAAATAGAATTTATAAGTTCAAAATAAAAATATAAAGAGGAAAAAAAAAAAAAAAAAACCTTTTTAAAAGTCAAATTGCAAAAAAAAAAAAAAAGAAAAACTTTGGAAAATATCTTTTATGATAATTTTTTCAAAAAAAAAAATAATAAAAAAAAATTAAAAAAATTAAAAAAAAATTTTAAAAAAAAATTGATTGACAATAAGATCTGAAAAAAAAATTAAAAAATATTGATTTTTTTCAACAAATGTAAAATGGAAATAAATAAAAAAAATAAAAAAAATGATTTATTTTCTTTTAGAAATTAATTCAAAGGCGAAAATAATTGAATCATTTGAATGAGACTTATGAGCTTAAATTCCTTTCATTATTTTTTTTTTCTCGAATTGGGAAGTTAAATTCATTTTTCTATATTTATTTTTCCAACCTTTATCTTTTTTTATTTTTTTTTTTATTCATTTTTTTTTTTTTTTTTTTTTTTTTTTTATGACGGACACTCTGAAGCATTTGGACCAGAATAATGATCATAAGCATAAAGACAATTAAAGAAAGACATTACAGCACCAGCAATAACAAAACAATGCCAAATGACGTGAGAAGAAAGACCTTTATCCAAAGCACCTGGACGACAACAACACTCTGGATATCTAGTTGCATAAATGACAGCACCAAAAATATAAAGACTACCCATAATAATCAATCTTCCCAAGATTGGCCAAATAAAAGAGAAACCCATTTGAGCACAAATTTGAGGTAACGGAATTAGAATGAATAAACCAAACACCACAAAGAAAACCGTTCTAAATGTACGAAATGAATAGGTTTGAAATATTGGTATCATACCAACGATTACACCAATAACACCCATACAACTAATCAATATCAAATAGAATAAACCTGATGTTGAATGGCACTTTTCAAAGAGATAATAAATTGGTGGATAATGTGATCCAACAATCATCAGACTAATACCAGTATAATCAAGTCTTGCCATCCATAAATAAACTTTTCCACTAACCGAACAAAATGTATGAAAAGTGGCTGAAAATAACATTTGTGCTTGTGCGCAAATAAAAAACATACAAAATACAAATTTATCAACTGATGTCGCATCCTCTCTTAATCTTGATGTTAAAGTATAAATCATTAATATAAAAAATAGAATTGCTCCTAATAAATCTATTATTATTATTAAAATTATTAATAAAAAACCATAATTATATTATATAATTGATTTTTTTTTTTTTCTTTTACTTACGAGTCCAAATATTTAAAGTTTCATTATGTAATCTAAATATACTTTTTAAACAAAGTTTATATGAAAAGTTTACTCGATAACCAGTTACAATGAATTCATTACCTTGTAAATAAGGTGGAATTTTATCATAGGAAGATAATTGATAATTGTTGTGAGTTTTCTCTTCATGTGCAGAATAATGTAAATGATCTGCATTCTTACAGGTATCAATACCTTCGTTCTTTGGATTAATTAAATTATTTTCATCATCATATTTTGTACTACTGATACTATTCGATAACAATGGTAATGGTATATTATCATCATTATCATATTCATCTCCGCTACTATCACCAATACCACCAATTTCGAGGTTTTTATTCTTTAAAAATGATGTCGTTTTCTTTTTTTCACTAATTTTATTGCCATTATTATTACTATTGAGGATAATATTATTTAATGAAGGTTTCTCACCTCCACTACTATTTGTTTCCTCCTCTTCCTCTTCTTCTTCCCCTTCTAATTTATATAATGCTTTTTTGGTTGTTTTAATTTTAATATTACTATTATTACTGTTATTACCGTTATTACCTATATTAATATTATTATTATTATTATTATTATTATTATTATTATTACTATTACTATTATTATTAATAATATCGGTATTATTTGTATCATTACTATTTATATATTTTTCTTTTTCTTTTTCTTTTTCTTTTTCATTTTCATTTTCATTTTCATTGGAAGAGGATGAACCCAATAAATTAGAACCATGTTGAATTAGACTACTAATTATTCCACTCACACCACTACCATTACTATTATTACTATTATTATTGTTACTATTATTACTATTACTATTATTATTATTATTATTATTATTATTACTATTGATATTGTTATTGCTATTGTTATTGTTGTTTATATTATCACAATTAACATCCTCTCCATGGTCTCCAATATCATTATTTTTATTATCTAATAAACCTTGAAATTCACCTTTACTACTCCCAACTTCTTCAAAGTCGGAGTTACTTAACATTTTTATTTATTTTTTTTATTTTTTTTATTTTTTATTTTTTTTATTTTTATTTTTATTCTTTCAAATAAAATATTTATTAAAAAAGGCACCTCTTGGTAGTATTTTTAAAATAAAAATTAAAAAAAATAAAAAAAATTTAAAATTAAAATAAAAAAATAAAAATAAAATAAAAAAGAAAATAAAATGCCAAAAAAAAGCCATTATTTTAGAAAAAAATTAAAAAAAAACGAAAAACGAAACATTTTAACCAAAATATCTTGATACATTAAATTTTTTTTTTTTTTTTTTTTTTTTTTTTTTTTTAAATAAATAAATAAAAGCTTATTACATTTTATTTTTATTGTTATTATTGTTATTATTATAGTTTTATTGTTATTATAGTTTTTTTTTATTTTTATTTTTTTTTTTTTTTTTTTATTTTTTTTTTTTTTATTTAATTATTGTGCCATACAATAATTTGAGATTGATTTATTATTATTTATTATTATTATTATTATTTTGATGGTTCTACAAAAGCTTTAATTGATAAATAAGTACCCAAGATAGTTGCCATAACACCAAATATAGTGATAGTGATATGGAAAACTTTCCAAGGTATAGCTTGTTGAGGGAAAAATCTTAATGAGAGTAATGGTGGTACGACGAAACCAGCGACGGCCAACATTAAAGAACCAATTAAAGAAGTATAGTTACCAAAGTTTGTTACAGCCGAAGCGACACCAGCCAATATACTACAAAATATAATACGAATTAAATAAAACTTCCAATTTCTCGAGAAGAAAGGAGCTTTATCCGAAGAATTCAACTCTGGGAATGCATTGAAATGTTTATGGAAAACTTGAATCGAAGAGTCAACTACATTTAAACCAGCTGCAAAAATCAACGGAAATGAACAAGATAACTCTAAAACCACACAAACCTTTACAATGTTTGCGAAAATACCATCTGGCAAAACATCGACGATAGCAGATGGGATACCACCCACACTGAAATTATAATAGAGATAACATAATACTGCAAATGCAACATTGATAATTGTGATAAAAATCATTGCAAAATTCAATACATTTGGATATCTCTTATTAT
>CM069765.1:1072500-1085000 GCA_036169595.1 Dictyostelium firmibasis | reverse complement strand
AAACCCACAAAATTATCTTTTAACCATCACAAATATAGTTAGAGTATGTGTTTTTTTTAATTTTATTTTCAAATAATTGGTTTAAACTTTTCTTTTTTTTTTTTTTTTTTTGACTAACATTACTATTTTTTTAATTATTTTAAAGAATCCATCCACAAGTATTAGAGGTATAAATTTATTACAATGTATATCAGAATCATTTACGACTAATAAGAAAGTGATTTCACAACAAAAAAAGACAACCTTAAAGAAATTATTACACCAAAATTCACCAATTATCATTCAAGTCCTCATTGAGTGCCTTGGTCAATTATTTGATCAAAATGCAGAGAAAAAGTTTAAACATGCTAATTTATTGGCTTTTCATGTTGGTTCACCAGATACAAATACATACACAGCTTCATTCAATGCGGAATCAAAGAATTTAACAAAAGCAGTATTTGGTAAGTTTAAACTAAATATATCACTTTTTTTTTTTTTTTCATTAGTTTTTTTTTTTTTATTAATTTTTATCACTTTTTTTTTTTTAGATGCATTATTAAGTTATTTCACATGGATACCATTAAGCGATTTATTGGTACCAAATTTATTTGATATTTTATTTAAATATTTAAGATTGGATAAAAATAGTATACCAGCATTAGAATGTTTGAATGAGATAGTATCAAAGAATTTAGTACCAAAAGGATTTGAGACATTTTTGATGCGTATATTCCATCAAATTTACTCATTGTTAACTGATATAGTTTCGAATAATGGTCAACAAATCAATCAATACCATCCAGATTTCTTAAACAAGTTCACTCAATTCATTCAAATCTTTATCAACAATCATTTGGGTAGAATTGAGACCAATCCAAACTTTCCAATACCAAATTTCCTCGGCTTATTATTTCCTTATAGTTTTCTTCAAACAGAACCAGATTCCTTCCTTCAATGCATTGATATTTGGTCAACATTTTTAGATTATCTTATTAATTTGTCTCATGAAAATGATACACCACCACCAGCAAAATATACAGATGGCCTTTTATTATTCCAATCGGAATTGGTCAAAAGAATTTTATATACCTTTACTAATAATACTCTCTCAGAATTGGACGACGAAGAAAAAGAAATTGATGAGAATGGTGTCTCTGAAACACAATTAGAATCTTATATTAAAAAATGTGTTGAAGTAGTTGCAAAAGTAACTGAATTATATCCAGAAAAAAGTTTAGATAATTTAGTATGTTCTTGTCTTTTTTTTTATTTTTTTATTCCCAGCCATACATGTACACTATCGACATACTAACTATTTTTATTTTTGGGAATATCTTTTTTTTTTTTTAGTATCCATTATTTACACAAAATGTAACATCATTCTTTTGTAAAGCTGAAGAATCCATTAAACAAGGTGTTTCTATGGAAAATGAACAACAGTTTCAATATTTGGTAAAGGATGTAACAACAATTCTTCATCTCTTTGGAAGACTTGCTAATCAATTTGTTGTTTCATTTGCCCAAACTTTTACAGCTGCAAACTTTATATTTCAAAAATTATTGGATATGTGTTTATTCTCTGTAAATCAATACATTTATAAATTTGGTAGTGATTGGGAGAAATTGTATTGTATCATTTTTTTTTTTTTTTTTTTTTTTTTTTTTTTTTTTTTTTTTTTACATTCACCTTACTAACAATTTATATTATTTTTCATAATTTAAATTAGACAAATCGAATTATTATGTACAATTAGATCATTTTGTTTTTGGTTAGCAGAATATGGTAATCAAGTTAGAGCAGTGGTTGTTCAGCAACCAGATTTCGATAGTAACATTACTAAATTAATTAGTATCATAGTACCATTATTTGAACGTAATGCACCAGAGGAAGTATTAACCTCTGCCGGTAAATTATTAATGTCTTTGGCTACAATTTCAAAACCTTTAAATTTATTCACTCAAATGGATATGTTAATTAGTAATATTCATAATATTTGTGCTCCATTATCTCCATCAATCCAATCTATAATTTATCCAGCTATATCTTGTACAATTTTATTACCACCTTCAAATGTTAATTTATCACAACAAGTAAGTAGAAAAAAAAAAAAAAAAAAAAAATAAAAAAAACTAACTAATCAATTCACTTTTAAAAAAATAGTGGGATCAAAGAAGACCAAAATATTCACCATTTATTAAAGGTATTACATCATCATTTTTGGAGATTCCACAAATTCCAAATTTTGTGGAAGGTAAAATATTTTGTAAAGAAGAGTTGATTCAAAGAGTATTAAGGGTTTTAAAGGTTGTTACAGCAATCATTAGGACTGTGCCTGAGGTTACCCAAGCAAAGAGTATTTTACATGATGGTATTCAAGATACCTTAAAAGTTACTTTAGGTTTATTTAGAGTTTATATTGGATATCCAAGTATGTACTTAATATTTTTTTTTTTTTTTTTTTTTTTAATTACGAAATTTATTAATTCTTTTTTAGTTGTATTGGAGGCAATTTTAGACTTTTTCTTTGTATTGTTTGAATTTTTAAAAGTACAAGTAGGTGTAGTCTTCACACAACAAACAATTTCGTAAGTATCATAAAATAAAAAGCAAAAAAAAAAGCAAAATTTTTTTTATTGACCAAAAAAATATTAATTAATCAAAAATAAACAGTACATTTTTAGATATTTTAGGAGGAGATAATTTAAGTCAATTATTAAGTAGTGGTAATGATGCTGGTATTTCAATTATAAAGAAATTAGTAGAGATTCTTACATTTATAGCTCAACAACCAGGTAATAGTTTTGAAAGTTTATTGGGATCAACAATCGAGTTCTCAATGGAGAAGTTATATCCAATCATTGCAAACACATCCTCGGTATTGAGATCACCATTTTTCACATTGCTTTATAGTATATTGGATAACCATTTGAAACATTGCCAACAAAACCAAATCAATAGTATCTTAGCAGCATTCCAATCAATTTTCAAACAAAATGATGTAAATTTATTTAAGCAAAACTTGGATCACTTTGAAAAACTAAATTCAAAGTTAAAACTCTACGAAAAGATCTCTTCAATGGAGCCTGTCTTTGGATGTTCTTTCATCAGTATGTTTTTCGACGTTTTAATTACAGATACTCAATCCGTACACACTGATGATATCATTATCACAATTTATAGATTTGCTTCTTTAAATTTTGATAAATTCTTTAATGAGGTAAGTTTTTTAGAATATTGTACGTTCAAAACAAAAAAAAAAAACCTAACATATTTTTTTTGTTTTTTTTATAGTTTTTCACAACATATTTGGTTCAAAAGAATCAATTATCAAATGAACAAAAACAAATTTTAAGATCAAATTTCTCAAACGCTACTGACCAACCAACTTTTTCAACCAACATGACCCAATTTATTAATGATTTTTCATATTTCTCTTTTATTAACAGTTAAATATTCATAGTAAATAGTAAAACAACAACAACAACAATAATAATAATAATAATAGTATACATCATCTTAATTATCTAAAAATTCGTAAATATAACCAACCCTCTGTCAATTATAATAGTCAATTCTATAAAAAAAGAAAAAAAAAAAAAAAGAAAAAAAAAATTAACTATACATATATATATTACAATACAAAAATGGGTGAACAAAAAAATACCTTTAAAAAAAAAATAAAATAAAATACCATAAAAATAGGGATTTTTAAATAAAATCCTCAAGTCATAATCCAAATAGAAAATAAAAAAATAAAAAAAATAAAAAAACAAAAAATAAATAAAAAATAAAAAAAAAAAAGCAAAGAAATTATATCTTTAACATCCTTTTTATTATTGCATAAGTTTATGTTTATTTAACTCTGCATTCTTTGAATATCTAAAACTATAAAATTTGTAAGTTTCTGGTCTCTGTTTTGTTCCATAATTGCCTAAAAATTGTTGATCCACAGGAACAATATGATTCTCAAACCCTCTTTTTGTCATTTCATCAATAAAATATGAAACACCCTAATTAAATTATGATAAAAATTAGTTTCTATTATTATTATTATTATTATTATTATTATTATTATTATTATTATTATTATTATTATTATTATTATTATTATTATTATTATTATTATTATTATTATTATTATTATTATTATTATTATTATTATTATTATTATTATTATTATTATTATTATTATTATTATTATTATTATTATTATTATTATTATTATTATTATTATTATTATTATTATTATTATTATTATTATTATTATTATTATTATTATTATTATTATTATTATTATTATTATTATTATTATTATTATTATTAATATAAAAATGAATAAATAATAATTACATCTCTATCATCAGATAAAATTTCATAGAAAATACCATCTTCTTTTAAAAACTTTTGAATCACTTTAATTAAATTATCAACGCTTAATAATGAATAAGTTAATTCACTACCAAAAATAATATCATATTTATTATCATCTGTGAGTGTATCGATTTCATCCCAATTTAAATTAATAACTTTGGTTTTATTTCTAATACTATCAAGGTTTAATGATTTATCAACACTATTTGCTTCTTCATCGTCACTATCAAATCCATCTTGTTGTTTTGCATTTAATTCAATATTATATTTTAAATTTTCAACCAACTAATTAAAAAGTAAATCTGATTAATATTTTTGAAAACTATTTTTTATTTTATTTTATTTTTTTTTTTCAAAAAAATAATTACAGGATTTAAATAATCTGATAATGTAACATGTTGTGCATAATAAGCAGAAAGAATGCCAGGTAAACCTGTTCCACTACCTAATTCTAATACCACTTTATCTTTAAATGCATCTTGATTCTTGTAAACCCATCTTGAGAAAATTATAGCTGCATCCCATGTTGAACAACCAATACCACCTTCAATGATTGACATTTCTCTTAAAAAAATCTCTTTTTCCCATTCTCTTTCTTTTTTATCATATTTACCAAATCCAACAGTTCTTCTTTTATAATGATTGGCACCTAGTGCATATTCTTTCCAATCAATACCCATATTACCCATTTTTTCTCTTCCATTTAACATTTTTTACTTTGGTTTTAATTTAAATATCCTACAAACAATTTTAATTTAATCTAAAATAATCGTTTTTTTGAAAAAAAAAAAAAAAAAAAAAAAAAAAAAAAAAAATCAAAAAACGAAAACTAAATTTTTTTTTCTTTTGGCTTTAAATTTTATTTTTATCTTTTTTCAACTCGGACCGATGTTGGATTATTATCATCAAATACATTAAAATTATGATTTTTAATTGGTTTGATTTTAAAATTTAATAAAATATTTGATATTGCAATGTAAATTTGATCACTTAAAAAATTACAAGTATTACTATATATAGAAAACAAATTAAAAAAAAGTTAGCAGGAATTAGATTTTTTTTTTTTTTTTTTTTTTTTTTTTTTTTTGCTTACAAATTAAAAGATTGATTATTAAAACTTAAAAATCTTTTTGGTTTAAAATTTAAAGGATCATAAAAGTATTTTTCACATAAATTCATTGACTTATAATTTATAATTATTTGGGAATCTCTTGGAATAAAGTATCCATTTACTAAAGTATCTTTTTTACAAATGATTGGTGATGATAATTCTTCCACTGGGCTCAATCTTAAAACTTCTTTACAAATTGAAACTGTAATAGGTGTTAACGATCTATCCGATAGTTTAATAACATTTTCTCCAACACTACTATATAATAATTTTCTATTGGTTACATTTTTCAATTCTTTGAATGCTAAATCTTGATATTCATCTTCGTTTGCTATTAAAATAAAAAATTGTTCAATTACTTTTGAAATACTTTCTGATTTATTTAAAATAAAATCAGTACATTTATAGATCACTTGCTTTTTAAGATTATCTTTTGGGCAATCATCTTTTTTCATCATTATGTCCATAAAATCTTTTGAACTACTCGACAATAAAAGTATTAGATATATATATATATATATATATATATATATATATATATATTACTTAACTAAATTTTGTAAATACAAACCTATCACCTAGTTTTGATAAATGGTAATTATATTGATTTTCAATAAAATTAATAATTGAATTTAAATCTTTTTTATTCAAATTATCTTTATCCTTATTAATTTCATTTACCAATTTCATAATTTGTTTTATTTCTTTATAATTTTCATTTTTTAAGTCGAGATTAAACAATAATTTAAAAATAATTGAAAATGAGTATATTAAACAATATGATTTTGGTTTGAACTGAAAGAAATATTAAAAGTGTTAATAGAAGAAGATATAAAATACTTTTAGTTGAGGTTTTAGTTCACTCTTAATAATTAATTATTACCTTGTCATTGTTTTTTAAACTACAATTCATTGACTGAATTAAATTTATTATACTTTCATTAAAAACAACATTAATTAAATCTGATTTTAAATTTGAAAGAAAATTATCTCTTTTATTGTTTTTTTGTTTTTCATTAAAAATTTCTTTTAAAATTTCTTTTTCTATTGTTGGGTCAGTAATAACCACTGTAAATTTTTCGCCTATCCACACCCTAAATATACCTTTTTTAAAAAACTTTTCTATTTTATGAAAATATAATACTTTGTTATTACCAAATTGTAAACTATTTCCAAAGAAGGGGATTGGGAAACTTGGACCCTCCAACTCATTCTTAAATCTTGGCCTATACAATTTATACTGAAGAAAAAAATAATTTTAATTTATAATAAAAATAAATAAATAAATTGTGGTAATAATTTTTTTTAAAAAATTTTTATTTACACATTTTATAAAAAAATAAAATATTAAAATTGAAAAAAATATAAAAACAATGTTTTCAATCATCCTTTTTATTAAAATAAAAAACTTTTTATTATATAAAAATATATGTTTCTTTGTATTAAATTTTAAATTTAAAAAAAAAAAAAAAAAAAAAAAAAAAAAAAAAAAAATAAAAATTAATACAAAAATATTTTAAAAAATTAATTTTAATTTTATCTTAATATTTGAGATTATTAAAATTTATCTAATTAATTTGTTCCGATTCTTATATAATTTTTTCATGGGTCAATATAAAAAAAAAAAAAAAAGGATGAAGAATATATATTTCTTTTCGGCCAGTGGTAAAAAAAAAACCCACACAAATAAGATTAAAAAGATTTTTTAAATAATATTTAATTTTTTTTTAAAAAATTAAGAATTATTATTGTTATTGAAAGATGTAAAGAATAGATTCTGTCACATTGTTTTAGGTGTTCTATTTATTTCAACAGCACAATTTTTCATTGAACAAGATCTTTAATTAAGATTTGGATATTCCTCACCATTATAAAAGTTTCTTGCTTTTTCAGTTTCTTTGCATAGGGTAGACATTATAACACATCTATTTATGGATCCTTTCTCTTTTTTTCTTACAATTTTTAATCAAAAAAAAAAAAAAAAAAAAAAAAAAACAATTTTATATATATTTAAAATTTTATTTTTATTATTTTTTATTATTTTTTTTTATTTTATTTTTTATGAATAAATATTTATTTATTTTTCTTTTAATTGTTTTAATTGATTTCTTATTTTTATTTTTTATTTTTTTTTTTGTTTTTTTCTACAAAAAAATAATAAAAAAGATGATTATAATAATTTATTGATAATCATCATAATCATTACCTAATTTTACATATTCTTGAAGTTTCTTTTTAAAGTTTTCATAACCACTATCCAATTGTTTTTGTAATTCAGCGCCATCTTCTTTTGTAAGTGAGGCATTAAATTTCAAACCGAAATCCAAAGCCTTTGAGAATTCTTTGATGACCTCACTAAGTTTTTGAATGTGTTCAGCGTTATGATTTTGATATTGACCTTCGGCAAGGAAAGATGAACAAATTGCCAATGGACCAGCGTTAACTTGAAGGAGGAGGCAACCTTGTAAATGAATTTGAAGGGTTTTAGTATTGGCTGGACGAGAATTTAGCTCTGCTTTTAGTATGGTTACTTTCTTTTGAATCAATTCGATTGAAGCTTCGATTGGAGTTAACTCGATCTCTTCCTTCTTTATGATTGGTAATCTCTTTTTTAAGTAGGGGAAATAGTTTGAAGTTGTTAAAATGATTTTCTTTTTCCATTGTTCGGTGACATTCTCACTGTATTGAGTTTTACCAGTCTTAGTGAATG
Source organism: Dictyostelium firmibasis (assembly GCA_036169595.1). NCBI lineage: Eukaryota > Evosea > Eumycetozoa > Dictyosteliales > Dictyosteliaceae > Dictyostelium > Dictyostelium firmibasis. The sequence continues at coordinate 1,076,825 of CM069765.1, read as the reverse complement.
GAATTTCAAAGATGAATTTATTAAGATGGGTATTCTGTTGGAATGGAGTTGTTCTTTCTTTCAATTCCTCAGGTAAGAGGTATGGATCCACCGATACCATTTGAATGTAGATATGTTTAACGTCCAAACTTGATAAATCCACTGGCTTATTGTTTGGCAAGAGATGGAATTTATCCTCCCCAAATTTATCAGAGTATTGTTTCTTTAGACGTTCAGATAAATCAGAGAGACGAACGTAGTTGTTCTCTTTGTAAATAAACTCTTTGCCATGTAAATCTGGAATTAAATCTTGACAATAGAATGCAACACGATAATAATTTGAAAAGATTCTTTGATTTACAACGTTCTCACTGATGATTTGATTGCAAAGTAATACCAACTCTTGGTAGGCATCTCTTTGTTTGGTCCAATCTTTTTGATGTTGATAGGTTGGTAACAAGAGACGATAGGTTTCAGCAGCGGATTCAAAGTAGCCAGACTTTTGAATTTGGATTGCATCCTTTAGGAGATTAATGAAACCAGTGTCTGTGAAATGATCCAGTTTACAGATTTCACCTTCGACATCCTCCAACAACGATAGATCTGGTAATGTTAACTCATTGGCAACGTTTGGAGAGACTGTTGTGAAATCGGTTGCTAATAACTCCTTTGGGAAACGATTCAATATTTTAAGATAACCACTTACTAATGCTGCGGCAATAATTGAAACTTGTGCTGCCTCTTCCATTGACTTCTGTTGTTTCAAGAACTCTCTGAAACTCTTTAACAATGTGATACGAAGATCTGGACTTTCAATAAAGGTATTCGATAGGTTATAGTAGAGATCAGCTTTCATCTCTGGATCATAGGAATGTTGCATAATCTTAACATTGTTTTTAATTACACCGAATAAACGATCTTTCAACTCGTCGATTTGTAGAGCGATTGTTGGTTGAGTACGACTATTTGGTGGTTGAGAATTAATGGTTGGTCTTGATGAAACAGTAGATGTTGATTTTACATTACCCGATGAGGAAACACTAGTTGAGAATGAGGTTTTCAATAGGGAATTATTACAATTTTGTTTGACAAATTTAGCAATTGAATCTAAACAAGCATATAGATAAGAGAAAACGATTTCAACCGATTCACTTTGAACATTCTTCTCGACAATTTCATTGAGAATCTGAGAGATTGCAACTGTAGAATGTAATTTCATACGTGAGAAGTGGCCCATCTCTTTCAAATTATTATAGATCATTAAGTAGATTAAAGTTGTTGCATACTGTCTACTTGGTGAATGTCTACTACAACAATATTTAAAGACCAATTGAGTTAAATTCTCGCAAATAGAATTGTTTTGTCTAAATAATACATGTTTAAACTCGCCCACCAATGTTGCCAATACACTAAAAACCGATTTAATTACAGAGAATGATAAGTCTTGTTTCAACAATTGAAGAATGACACGGAATAGAATATGATCAGTGTATGCCATAGTTGTACCTTTCAAAAGATCAGCTTTAAAATCACGTACAAAAACAATGTAAGAGTTTAATACTGTTAATGTTACCTCTTGACAAAGGTTGCCATACATCATTTGAATAGTCTCTTGATTGGTTGAACCCTGTGTGAAATCAACAGTTAAGAAAGTTACACTACTTGCGAATGCACGTAATCCTGGATTTGGTGATTGTTGTGAATATGCTGATCCAGTTGATTGACCCAATGCATTAGATGAATCTTTAACACCTAATGATGGTGATGCACTACCATTAATAGAGCTACTACTATTATTATTATTACTACTGTTATTATTATTGTTATTATTGTTGTTGCCAATATTTGGTGAACCAATACTATTTTTCATACCAGTTGAAGATGCTAATTGTTGCTCTATCATTTGCTTCGCTTTATCAGGTTTAATGTTTGAAACGTTTTGTTTAACACTACTTTTACTTGCTTTCTCTTTCTTTTTACCTGGGGATTCTGTTGAACTATTATCTAAGGAGATATTGGATTGATGAGTGTGAATAGATTTACCTGTGCTACTCTCTAAATCATCATCTTTTTGGTTGTATTCTTTTGCATAATCGAAAATTGATAAACAATATGTAAGGATTTGGAAGAAGACAATGTTATTTCTTGGTATTTCTTTCTTCCACCAATCAGAGATTATATTTGTATTGTTTAGATTCTTTACGATGTAGATGAAACAAGTCAACCAAGAACGTTGTTCCTCTTGGTCGAATTTGCTAATGTATGCATCGTAATGATAGACTATAGTTGGGATCAAAGGGAAGAATAATGCTGCTATTCTTTCTCTCATCGCAGGTGAATTATAGAGTGGGTTGGTATCGATTTTTGATATTATCTCTCTGAGAGTATTGATTACCTTTAGTCTCATCTCTTTGTCACGAGCAGTTATAACAGCAGAAACTTCTTGTAACATTAAACCAATGATGAAATGTTTTTTATAGAAGACTTGGAATAGATCCTGAATCGATGGGAATGGTGATATTGGTGCTGGTGAATTCAATGCAATGAAAGAATCATTCGATGCCAATACTCTGAAAAGACGTGATTTTAATTCAGTTAACTCCATCACAGTGTTACCACAATCCAAACCCGCTATATAATTTCTAATCATACGGAATACGAAACCACGTGACATTACATCCAATAGACCGTTCATAAAATGACCAATGTTTACAATAAATTGTTTGGCAACCAATTGCTTCGATGCTTTCAATTGAACCAACAATTGATCAAATAAAAAGCTAAATCTATTTAAAACCTCCTCACTAAATCTATTGTTACGATTACGTCCAGATTTTAATTGATCACGTTTTTGAATATCTGATATCATTGATTTCTTTATAATTCCAAATAAGAACCATGAATATTGTATTGATAATGATATTAAATCATCTGATCTTAATTGATTTGGATTTGGTATTGTTTGTGTTGTATTTTGTGATGATGATGATGTTGTTGGTGGTGGTGGAGTTAAATTCATTGTTGATGTATTTGATGGTGGAGGTGATTGAATAGATGATGACGATGATGACGATGATGTAGTTGTAACTGTTATAGTTGGTGATGAAGTTGTTGCAGCACTATTTCCTTCTAATAATTGATTCCAAACTTGGATAATATTATCATATAAAACAAAAGAATGAGAATTCTCACTATTGAATACATAGGTTGTGTAGGAGGTTAAGACATCATCTGGTACAGAATCCAATAGATTTAATAAGACATTGAAAGAGTTTGCTGAGATCTCTGCTGATAAACTTGTGATTGATTTAAAGAGTAAACGAATGATTGATGGGAAGAATTGAGTTTTCAAAGTGTTTGGTACTGATGGTAACTTTTTAATATTTTCATTCAAAAGTTGATGATTACATTCAATTGACTCCTTCAAGAGATAGGCCAATGTTGGATCCTGAGGATAAAGTGAAGAGATGACTCTAGTTTTGAAAGAGAATACTGGCTTTTTATTATCGACCCAAATCTTATGATTTATGGTATCCTTTGAGTCTTTGATATCCTTTGCTTCTTGAGCTAAATAACGTGGTGGGAAAACTGTACCAACCGGTCTTTTATATTTACCATCACAAATGATACGATCTTGTTCAAACAATCTAACCACACTATAACCCAATGGAGTATGCATTGGATTTTCGGATTTCTTTGATTTCTTACAGCCTAAATGATAGAATGTAACCAAAAGATGATGATTACCAGTTAGATTTGCAGGTAGATTTATTTTAATTTCATCAGAGAATTTTGGTTTCTTATTGTGGTAGACTACAGAGGTTAAAAATGAACAAGTCAATAGGGGTGTTGTGCTTGAGCCATGTATATTTTTCATACCGATGGTAGTGACACTACTATCATCTTCCATTAACTTCACCTCTAGGAATATATTTCTTGCACTGCCACGATCACTCTTGAAATTTGTTAAATTTACACTCTTTGGATAAAAATACAAAACATTTGAAAATGTTAAATGAGGCTCTTTTGATTTTAGAATGGACTCTTCATTGTGACAACTATCGACACCATTGTGATGACTATCATTACCATTGGCATTGTTATTACCACCATTGGCATTGCTATTAGCAGTATTGGTGTTAATTGATGCTGAACTACTCGTTGAGGTTGTAAAATCATTTTTATCGCTACCTCTATCCTTTAATATTAAACTATCACCTGACGCACTACAAGATACCTTTGAGTTGAAATGAAGAATCTCTTTAACGATTGCTTTACCATCATGACCACTCGTTATCTGTGTATTGGTATTTGGTATCTTTGAACGTAATAAATAATCCACTCTA
>CM069765.1:1022500-1067500 GCA_036169595.1 Dictyostelium firmibasis | reverse complement strand
CACAAATAATAATAATAATAATAATAATAATAATAATAATAATAATAATAATAATAATAATAATAATAATAATAATAATAATAATAATAATAATAATAATAATAATAATAATAATAATAATAATAATAATAATAATAATAATAATAATAATAATAATAATAATAATAATAATAATAATAATAATAATAATAATAATAATAATAATAATAATAATAATAATAATAATAATAATAATAATAATAATAATAATAAAAATAATAAAAACTTACGTGAATTGATTATTTAAAGATACACCTTGAACATATTTTGATAAAATTAAAGAGATTAAATGGAAAAGTATTGAGGAGATAGTTACAGTGAAAGCTGTATAACCAAAGAGTGAGATTAAGCTATAGTTACAGAAGGAAATGAGAACAAAAACGAGGTTTATAATTGCAAAGAGAATACCAGTTTGAACGATGTCTTCCCACAAAACGATCTTTTTAACACATTCAAATGATGGGTTCTTTTGGAGAACTTTGGAGACTTTACAAACTTGGCTACACATTGAGAATTCGCCATTCATAGAGTATGGGCAACCAGAATTACCAGATACAACTTGTTTGACGCCATCTTTAATCTCATTGATAGTGGCTTTTGCTGATGAGGTAGTTGCTTCGACCTTTGATGAGACTGCATTACTAACACTCTCTGCTACTCCTTTTACATCTTGCTTTAATTTATTGATATCTTCTTTAACTTCCTCAATTGTTGTTTCAACTTTCTCTGTTACTTCTTCTTTAACTTCTTCAACTGTTTCTTCAACTTGTTGTTCGACTTGTTCAATTTGTTCTTTATTATTTTTTTTTTTAATAATAAAAAAGTTTTAAATTAATTACTTATTCAAATATATTGTGTTGATAACAAATACAAATTATTTAATTATCTATTATTTATTTATTAATTTTTTTTTTTTTTTTTTTTTTTTTTTTTTTTTTTTTTATAGTGATGTTCATTTCGGTGATACTTTTCGCACATTCTTTTTTTTTTTTTTTTTAAAGAATAATTAAAGTAATGAATAAAGAGAAATACTATAAAATATTTACCTTGTGTGTCCTCCATTTTTAAATATAAATTATGTGATTGATTTTAAAACAGTATACTCAAAAGTTTTTTTTTTTGTAAATAATGAGTGTGTGTTTGTATAAAAATTAAAAAAAAAAAAAAAAAAAAAAAAGTAATTTTTTTTTAAATTAAAAATTTTTTTTTTATTTTTTTTTTTTTTTAATTTTCTCTTTTTTTTTTTTTTGTGAATTGAGTTGCATTGTTTAAAATGACTTTGTGTTGGATTGTAATTTTTTTTTTTTTTTTTTTTTCTCTTTTTTTTTTCCACTAAAATTTTATTATTAATTTAATTAATTTTTATTACTAATACATCTATTATTTTTATATTTATTATTTTATATTATTTTATATTATTTTTCTTATTTTTTAATTTACACTTATTATTTGAATTGTTTTTTTTAAAAAAATTTTTTTATTTATTTTTTATTTTTTATTTTAATTTTTTTTTTTTATTTTTTTTTTTTACTTTGAAACTTTTAACATTGAACATTTCCAAATGAAAGTTTTTGATTAAACAAAATTTTTTCCATACAAAATAATTAATTGATGAATTTAAAAAAAATAAATTTAAAAAAAATAAATGGAAAAAAAAAAATATAAAATTTCAAGACAAAATACTTGATATAGTTATTCTTAATATTTTTGTTTTTTTTTTAATAAATGGATTTGATATTAAAAAATATAAATAAAATAAAAGAGAACCATAAATATAGTTTTTCAAATAAATGTGTATCTTTTTTTTTTTATTTTTTTTTTTTTTTCAAATTTAATATATTTTTTTTAAAAAAAATAATAAATAACTATAGGTATATAACTCATTATTACTAGTTCCCAATTTAAAAAAACATAAATATATTATAAATGGTGTGAAGATAGAAAATTTTATTTTCACTTTTTTTTAAGGTATTTTTTTTGTCATATGGAAGTTTCAATTTTTTTTCGCATTTTCATTTTTTTTTTTTTTATTTTTTTTTTTTTTTTATTTTTTTTTTTTCAAAAATTTTTTTTTTCATTTTATTTTTTTTATTTTTTGATCATTTTCAATTTTTTCGTTTTTTTTTCATTTTTTTCATACAAAACTACAAAAAGACATTTATTTGTTTTTTTTTAATTTTTTTTTTTTTTAAATATATATATTTATTTTTTTAGAAAAAAAAAAAAAAAAAGAAAAATTAAAAGACAAAAACGAAAAAGAAAAAAAATCAAATAAAAAAATGTCATACCAAATCAGTAAAATCACCAATGGTGAATTGAGAAATGGTATTGTCAAAAGTATAAAATCATCAGTTGTTATGAACTCATTTGGTCTAGTGAGCCATAAAAATAGATCATACTCTAGTAGATCATCACCATTCGGTGATAATGAAGCAGCATCTCAACCAAATACAAAGAAAGCAAAATCACAAATTATTAGAGAGAAGAAACAAAGCCAAAGGGTTGAATCAGTCCAATCACAAATGATGGAAGATGCATTAGATAGAGAATACAATGGCAAAACATATTCTGGTCATTACAATGATGCAGAACGTGCAAAATACACATCACAATATAGTGGTAAAAATTCACCATACATTCACAGTACATTACAAATGTTGACTGATGGCTATGATATTCAATTGAGTAATAAATCGATTAACCCACTTGATTCCAAATTCAACACTATCCAAGAGGGTGGTAAAGAAATTTTCGTTAGAGCAAACAAAGAAAACGAAGAATTTGATATTGAAGATGAAGAATATGAAGAAGGTATTCATTACGATCAAGATGGTTTCTTTGATAAAGGTGCCCAAGTTAACTTGGATAATGTTCCATTTAAATTTAAACCAGCACATACACCATTACTTCATCCAGAGATTGCCAAATTATCTAAACCAAATCAACAACAATTCATTAGAATGGTTGAAACTATCTCTAGAGTTTTCACAAATCTCGATAAATATTTAACAGATTATCGTGAAAGATTTACCAGAAATGAATTAAGTTACTTTGAAACCGCTTTAAAAGTTTTACGTCAAGAATATTTTAGTAATCCAGAATTTAGAAAATCATTCTCAAAAGATCAAGTAAAAGAAGAAGAAGCTGCCATTACCGCCGCTGCCAATAAGAACAAACCAATTGAATTAACTTCAAATGAAATGCAACAAGCCAATAGAGATGTTGAGGTTTTATTAACAAATCTCTTAAAAGATTTACATACTAAAAAGATGAAAGCAGGTATAAACTCTGATATTAAACGTACAATGAAAAATGTTATTCTCACACCAGAGGAAAGAGAACAATTTGAAGAGGGTTACCTTGGCGAGAGATCAGATGTTGATCAACAGGAACTCGAAAATTTGGCAGAGGAAATCGATGAACTCGATCTCGAGATCTTTGAAGATGATCATTTGGAACGTGGTCGTTATTTAGAGTTTGATATGACCGCTTTTCTCAAACAAATCAACTCTACTCACTCTACACTCTATGAACACTTAAAATCTCTTTACACCGTCGAAGAAAGAAAAGAGATAATCAAAGAGTTTACTCAATTCAAAAACTTTAGAGATTCAATTAGAAATCAAAGATTCCTCACCTCAAAGGACTCTAATCAATCTTTGAATGATTTGGTTATCGATCATATGGAATTCATGAATACTCGTGAATCAATCTCACAAAAATTAACAGAATTGGAATCAATTATAACTCAACCAGAAATTACTCAAACCAAATTAAATCTTGTTGAAGCCATTAAATTAAATACTAAACTCTCTCCAAAACAATTATACCAAAAATATATTGCCGATGAAGAAGTTTCAAAGTCAGAATATTTAGCAGAAGTTAAAAAAGGTGCCTCTGATCTTGAAGATATCTCTGAACAAACTAATCAAGAAGTAGATAATAAAGTTCCATATGATCCAAATCAAATTTTAAATGAATTAAAACAAGAATTAGAAATAAATGATAATAATAGTAAAAATAATAACAATGATAATGATACTAATGGTATCGATAAATCAAATGATGTCATTGAATTACCATCAATTAAAGAATTATCAAAATCACCAGAGTTATTGGCTTATTTAGAAGAACTTAAAGAAAATTTGGGTAAAACTGATTATCCAATGTATCAACAACAAAAAACATTCCTTTTGAGAGAATTGGAGAGAGTTGAAGCTGCCAGTGATGCACAAATTCAAGTTTGGGAGTTTGGTTCACTCACTGATGAATTGAAACAATTATTGATTAAAAATGGTGCTGCCTTTGAAAGTCTTGATAATAGATTCAATCAATTGACCACAAACATTGCCAACTCACCATTGTCAGCTAAATATATTCCATTGTCCAAGGATGGATTAATTGAGAAGGAGAAACAATTAGAAAATCTTAAACAGTTACTTGAGGCTAGAATTAAATCAAATTATTCATTAAATAAGGACCAAGAGGTTCAATATACCGATAGATTACGTCAAGGTATTGAAATGTTCAGAGATATGGGTTTAGACACTGATATGGAACTCATTGAAAAAGTCATCTTTAGAGATGGTGAACTTGATGTACCAAAAGTTGAACTCAGAGAATCCGATATCTACGAGCCAGTTCAATTGATTAAATCACTCTACAAATTAGGTCCACACAGATTCCAAAGTGCTGTTGAAAGTTTAAAGAGATTACCAGCCATGGTCTACTATTGTCAATATATTAATGATCGTTTCTTAAATCCAAACGATACCTTTATAGCTCCAATGGGATTGAATGAGCAAGAATACCCTACCTATGGTCCACGTTTAGAGTTTGACGATGAATGTGATACCGTAGATTTATTAGATGATTTCGTAATACCTGATGTTAGACGTAAACCAATTAAAGGAGAAGATGAAAATAGCGAAAGCATTGATGCCACTGAAGATGAAAAATCATCTACCAAAAAAAATCAATCCTCAACACAAAACCAGAACAATAAGATAGCTGAGGATTTACCTGAAGATTTATCTGAAGATTTATCTGAGGATTTATCTGACCAAATTATTGGTTCCGAAAAAAAAGCAAATGTATTCAAACATTTGTCAGAAGAAAATCAAAAGTTTTTAAATCAAGGTGGTTTCAATGTTCTCGATGAATTGTATCAAGATCCAATCGAAGTTGCCGAAGATAATGAACTCACTCATGATCAAGCTGAAGACGTTCACTTATTCGATAAAAAGATCAATCAATTAATCTCTGGTAGAGGAGCTGCAGATATCATTTCAAGGACTGAAGCTGGTGTCACTGATCCAAGTGAATTTAGAAAATATCATCCAAAGATGGATTCTACTGGTGAAAGAGAAGAAATCGAACAAATTATTAGACAACAAATCGATCTCCTCGCTGAAGAATTAGAAGAACCAGAATTGGTAGGTGAAGAATTTTCCCAATTGGATTCAAAATTAAAAAGTATCATAACATCAAAACTTGTATTATTAGGCTATGGAAATTATATAAGTCTTGTTAATGACAAAGCTAAGATGGAGGAGGATTTCATCGATCAAATGAATATCAATGAAATGGAATCAATTTTAAATAGTGAAGAATATAAACAAGGTTCAATCAATTTAGATGAAATGATTAGAGAATCTATTGTCGAGTATAGAAAAAAACCAAAATCACAAGAACAAGATCAAAAAACCTTAAAAGAGTTAGAAGATGATTTACAAAAAGATATCAAAGAAATTCAAAAAGATATCGATGAAGTTTTATTTGAAGCTCAAAATATTAATATACTCTCTAAAAAGATGGAAGCCCTTAAAAAGGCAGAAATCGCCCAAGCTGAAGAGGATGCTGAAAAAACCATCGATGATCAATCTGAACTTGATTTAGAGGAAGACAACGAAATTAATGCAAAGGAAGAAGATGAACATGAATTTAATGCAAAGGAAGAAGATGAACAACAAGAACTCAACCAAGTAGAAAAACAAAATATCGAAGGCCAAGAAAATAAAGAAAAAACTAACCAAAAAATTTCTTACAAAGATATTAATGAAGAGGGTGATGATTTTTTGGAAGATAAAGAAGTCAAACGTTTACTTAGTCTTGAACTTATTGGTGGTGATTTAGTTGATCCAAAGCGTGTAAAAGTAAAAGAGTATAAAAAAAATCTATCAAATATGGCATTTGAACTCGAATATCTACATCAAGAAGCTTTGGATATTAAAGATGATGAAATCGTCCCACATGACATCCTAGTTGAAAGAGGTATCTCTATCAACTCCAAAGAAGATGTAAAGTTCCCAAAACTCCTCGAGCCAAAGAGAGAAATCAATGATCCAAACGATATCTTAAAAATGACAGAAGAACAACTCAAAGATTTAGAAAACAATTGGCACGACGTCAATGAATTAACAGATGTACCAACCTCAGATGATTACCTAGAAGAAATACCAGGAAAAGAAGAAAACATCGAAGAAAATTCCGAAGAAAATCCCGAAGGAAATCTCTACCAAGAAAATGAAAACAACAATCCAGTAAACATTGGTAGCCAAGATGAAGACCCAGTTGAGAATGATCAAGAATTCTCAGTTGAAGATGATATGGAACAATTTGAAGAAAAAGGAGAATCTGACGAAGGAGTAACATTAGAAGAAGGAGAGGAAGGAGAAGAAGTCGGTGAGTATGACAACACAGAAGATATCAATGGTGATTCAACTTTAACAGTTTCCGAAGAACTTGGACCATCATACCAAAGCTCTATTGATTCTGATTTAACTAGAACACAAACTCTTGGTTTCACAGTTGATTTCAAAGATGAGGCCAAAAAAGAACTCTTTAAATATCAACTTCAAAGAATCAAAGAGTCTTTCCCAAGCTTTGGTGTTTCTGATGACTCTGACCTCCCTACTCAAGATATCATCTTTGATGAGGATGGTGATGATGATTTCGCCGATAAATTATTCATGTTAGAAGTTAATTCACTCTTGAGAAAAGGTAATATCTTAAAAGAACAAAATCAAGAAATCTTTGAGGATGAAGTAATCGAAAGTGGTGATCAAGATGAAGAAGGTGCCGACGAAGAGCTACTCAAAGAGATGGGTTATACTAGGGAAGATCTCATAGATGACGAAGATCAATCTGAAGATGAATCAAATGATATGGAAGATGATATGGATTCAGATGAAGGCAAAAAGATTGATAATGGTTTAGAAATGGATAATCAACTCAAGGAAGATGACTCATGGCGTGATATTCCAAATCTCCATTTCAACAATTTAGTTGATGTCTCTCGTCATGTCAAAGTAACAAAGGCAGGTCGTGTTCAATCTTATTCTTGTACCGTTTTCAAGGGTGATGGTGATGGTTCCGCTGGTATGGGTTATGGTAAAGGTGATACTCCATCCGCTGCTTTAAAGAGAGCTTCAAGAGATGCCGAAAGAAATGCTTTCACATTGGATAGATACAATGAACTTACACTCCCTTCTGGTTTAGATATGAAGTATAGAAGCACAAAAATCAGATTCTTTAAGAGTAGACCAATGGATCATATGGACTATCGTGGTATGAAACAAAATATTATCTTACCAACTATCGGTCTCCATGGTGTTTCCTTTAGAACTTATGGCAAGAGAGATTGGGCATCAGTCCTTTTAACTCTTCAAAAATGTTTACCACATTACACCAATCCAGAAGAGGCTGCTCGTATCATGGGTAAGAAATTCGTCACACCACTCAAAGAAAAATCAAAGAAGAAGACCCTCTCTCAATTATTACAATCTAAACTCGAAAATAGAAATAACGATCCTTACAATTTAGGTATGGTCAGTAAATTCCTCTTTGATGTTGAAGAGAAACCAGATATTGATGCCATCAAAGAACGTAGAGAAAGAGAAGAACTCAATGAATTGTTTGATCGTTATCCAATCGCTCCAAAATCTTTATACGATAACGAATATGAAGAATTCAAATTTAATAATAACTCTACAACTAAACGTGTAGATAAAATGCATTTAAGAGGTAGAAAACATGAACGTAATGTCAGAGAAAATTCACTTTAAAAAATAATAAATAATAACTAGTAATAATAATAATAATAATAATAATAATAATATAAATCATTCAATCAGTCAACTATCAAAAAAAAATTAAAAAAAAATTAAAAAAAAATAAAAAAACCAAATTAAGAAAAAAAAACAATAATAAATAAAAAAATTAAATTAAAAAAAAAAAAAAAAAAAACCTTTAGCAAATTATTAATTTTTTTTTAATTAATTTTAAATCATTCAAGTATTGCTTTGAATAAATACTGGAGCATTGAGACATCCATTTCTTTTTTTTTTTTTCAGCAAAAATTTTTTTTAATTTTGTGTTTTATTTTTTTTTTTCATTTTATTTTTAATTTAATTTTCATTTTTAATTTATTTCCATTTTCATTTTCATTTTTTTTTTTTTTTTGTTTTGTCGTTATATTTATTTCTCTCATCTTTTTTAATAATTATATTAAGATGTATAAACAATTTTTAAGAGACCACCAATCTTTACATGAATTTGAGGAAGAAAAGAGGTCTAAAAGCAAAGATAATAATAATAATAATAATAATAATAATAATAATAATAATAATAATAATAATAATAATAATAATAATAATAATAATAATAATAATAATAATAATAATAATAATAATAATAATTCACCTAATTATGATCAATTTTTAACAAGTTTATTAAATTTAGAAGAATCTAAAATAAATGCTTTTGAAGTGAAAAAGTTAGAGTCTTTCATTAAATTTCAATATTATATTCCAGAATATAAATTTTCAAAAGAACAATTACATACTATTTTCAGGTAGCTACCATTTGTAAATTCAATTTATTTTGAATAATCTCAAAATACTAATAAAAAAAATAAAAAAAAAGAGTTATTATGAAATTTAAAAAATTCCTTAGACCAGAGGTTTATAAATGGGAAAGATATATAGCTTGTAGACACCCAGATTATTTCTTATCATCTGATTCATCGCGTCACTTTGCTCAAATTGTTGATTCAGTTATATTCGATGTATTTTCAAACCCAGGCCCAGAATCATATAGATTTTTCTTAGAATTTTTTGAAAGTACTATAAATTTTATAGACAAAGTATGTTAATTATATTCTATTCATTTTTAATAATAATAATAATAATAATAATAATAATAATAATAATAATAATAATAATAATAATAATAATAATAATAATAATAATAATAATAATAATAATAATAATAATAATAATAATAATAATAATAATAATAATAATAATAATAATAATAATAATAATAATAATAATAATAATAATAATAATAATAATAATAATAATAATAATAATAATAATAATAATAATAATAATAATAATAATAATAATAATAACGATTATTAATAGTGAATGTATTAATTTTATTCTACTCTACTCTACTCTACTCTACTCTACTCTACTCTACTCTACTCTACTCTACTCTACTCTACTCTACTCTACTCTATTCTATTCTATTCTATTCTATTCTATTCTATTCTATTCTATTCTATTCTATTCTATTCTATTCTATTCTATTCTATTCTATTCATTTTTAAAAAAAAGGAAACAGCATCTAAAGTTTATAAGAGTATAGTTTTTAATTGTGTTGAAAAAAAAGGTTTTGAAACTTATAATTTATTATTTATTTTGATATTACTTCATGATAAGGTTGATCATGGTATTGATTCGACTATAGAATTTTTTAATGATCTAGTTAATATGGATACACCAAATAGGCAAGAGGATTCCAAGTATTTATTCAAACTAATTCATTTTATAGACTTTCATTATTCAAAGCCATGTGGCCCTGAAGAAAAGAATCAAAAAAATTCAACGACATTGGCATGCGTTGGATTGTTTGGACCTGACTTGCAAAAACAACATCAAGAATTTTTATATGGATACGTGTTTAAAAGTCTTTCACAATTTCCAGCAAAGGAGTTCCTAATTAGAGAGTTACTTTCACATGGTATCTTTGAAATGAAATTGTTGGGGTATGCAAACTCAAGGAAACCAAAGTTTTCAATGTTATTGTTTAGCCATTTACCATTTAATGAAGCATTATTTTTCTTAAAGAATTATTTCCGTCATTTACCTACAAAGCTTAGATGGGACCCAAATCAATACCTCAAAGATTTGTATCCAAATGGTATCATTATATTACCAACCAAAACTGAATTCATCTTCAGACTTGATGAACCCTTGGCATCTGTATCACAACATATCATTAAAAAACTATATGATACAACCTTTGAATATGCATTAAAGTCCTCCTCTTTTTCAATTTTCACTTCAATCGTATCAATATCTTCACCATCTCTATCACCTGTTTCAACATTATTCCAATCACATAAATTCTTATCGGAAATCTTTGAAACACCTTCAGTCCATACAGATTCCGCAAAGAGATTATTCATACTCTGGAATTTAGAATTCTTTTTAAAAGTTTTAACTATTGATAATATCAATAGATACTTAGTACCAATAATTGGTAAAAGTCGATTATTAAACTCAAAAATTTATAATCAAAAATTGAACTTAATATTTCACAACAATAATCAAAATAAAAATCAAAAAAATAATCAAAAAAATAATATTAATATTAATAATTCGAATTTGACAACAAATAATGAAAAACTAATTAATTATTTGCCATTATCAACAAAATTCATTGAAATTATTTTATTGATGTTAAGTAATGATAGATCGATTCCACAATTTGGAAGATTTAATATACAAATGGTTTGTAAAAGATTCTTTAAAATTTTTGGTGATTGCATCAGTAACTCAACTGTTGTTCCAATTGTTTTTGGTTATAGTCAATTTAATAAGTTTTTACTTAACTTTTATTCCTTTAGAATCAAAATATTTTCATTAATAAATGTGAAATATTTAAAGATTTTTAATGACAGAAAAAAACAAGTAACCGCCAGAGAAATACAAGCTCAACCATTTTCAACAAAAGCAAAGCAATTGAAGCAAATATCATTGAAAGAACCACCACCGCCACCAACAACTAAATTGTTTACATTACCAATCTTACCCATTAGAAATGATTTTGTTGCAACCTATTTTCCAATTGATTTGTTTGAATCTCTAGAGATTTTAGAGATTGATCAAATCATTGAATTTGAACAAATTTCATCGATTAAATCATTAAAGAAGATTATATTTCACCTTGAACAGGAAGCTTTTGTATCTTTTAGGGGGCATGCTGATAAAATTCATCGTTTGGTACACGGTGGAACTACTAAACTCAATAACAACAATAGCAGTAATGATAGTAATATTAATGCAAGTCGTGAAACTAAAACAACTGTTAGCGATTTAACAAAAAAATGTTATGAAGTTGAGCTGCATTTCAAACAATATAAATATAGAAATCATCATATTGATATGTCTTTGGTAAAATCAGTTACAATGGGATGTGAGAATTTCATTGATTTGTTTAATGATGATATGGCATCAATTCCAATCATTCACTTAAACTTAGAAAATGCCATTCAACAATCTGGCCATTTTCTTGCACGTTCGGTTCAAATCTTTGAGGGAAGTTTAGAACGAATCTCAAAGAAATTGTTATTAAATGAATTACATTTACATTTTTCAGTTAGTAGTAGTGTTTCATTTAAAAATAAAAGCATTCTCTCTAGTGTGATTAGGTTTTTAGAATTGTTCAAGTCATTCAATGAAATTCAATCATTATATTTCCACGTGGCGTCCGATGAAATACCAATATCACCAAATCAAGTCACTTTGGATGGTGTTACTATTCAATCAACTATTAAATCAGCCTTTGAATTTATTCCATCGAACTTTAAAAAGATCCAAAAAATTTCATTCGCTGATGAGTATGGTTTTCCATTGAATATTGATTGGGATAACATTTTAAAGGATTTACCATTAGTTAAAGTTAATCAAAATACAATTAATTTCATAGATTTCCAAATTGATTATCAAAGTGACACCAAAAATGTTATTGGAGAACGTTGTAATAATAACTCATCGGTTAATCTTCAACAAACACAGCAAACACAACAAACAGAACAATCACAACCTATAAAAGGAAAATTGAATGAAAACATCACTTATACAGAGTTTTATGGTTATGGAGAAGATCTAATTAGTGATGAGGATAGCGACAGTGAAAATTCAGACGATTGCAGTTCCGATTCTTTTTATTTTAGAGAGTATTCAGATAAAAGAGAACTTGGCCAAACTGATGATGGTCAACTTAAACCATCCAAATTCCTTGGTACTAAACTCATACACAGCAGTGATTCTGATGATGACTCTGACTCGAGTGGTGATAGAGCCAACTTTTTAGCTCACCAAATGGCAAAAGCTACCTTCCAAGGAATGTTAGGCCTTCTTCTCCGTAATAGTAATAATAATGATTCGGATAATGATGATTCGGATAATAATTCGGATAATAATGATTCGGATAACAATGATTCGGATAGATTTTAAATAAACATAAAAGAAAAAAAAAACAAGCAATAAAAATAAAAATAAAATATTTCATTTATTCCAATTTTATATATAAATTAACAAAATCAACTATTTTATTATAAATTGTGATAGTAGTGATACCTACTACTATTACCAACATAATATAGGATCACTCGATTCTAGCGTCACAACATCCCGTCGGTTACGAAACCTTTTAATCTGTTAACAACAAAAACAACAACAATAACAAAAAAAAAAAAAACAACAACAACAACAACAGTCATATAATATTAATATAAAACTATTGTAATAGAATTAAAAAAAAAAGAAAAAAAAAATTAATAATGAAATTGTATTTATTATAATTATTATTATTATTTTTTAAATATCATCTTCATTGTTACTTTCAGAAGTATCAATTACATCAGTAACGAAAACAGTATTACCAGATAATTCAACTTTTTCTTTAAATGAATGAATGTCAACGACTAATTTTAAGTCAACTTCACCACCACCTAAAAATACAGGTGCACCTCTTGGTAAATCCATAATATGTTTTGAGATAATGATTGGGATTTTAACAGTTGTACCAATTGGACAAACTGCGTTATATTCAAACCCTGTTAATGCTTCTGCTGATTGTGCTAATGTAAAATGGAATTTCTTGGCACTTTCATTACTATTCATATTTTTTATAAATTTAAATATTTTATGACTTTGAATTCTATATATTGATCAATATAAATAATGGATTCATTTTGTTAGTATTATCCATATTTCCCCCTCTCATCTTTTTCACTCCAATCCACACTTACTTTGTTGTATATTGAATTATAACACAATAATACCTACTATTGGTTGGAATTGAGGTATCTGTATTTGTACATTCAGTATTCTCTAAAATAATACTTTTTAATAAATATTCCGGTGATAACGCATCTAAATAACTTGCACGTTGTTCTAATGTCCATGTATAGTATGGTGATGGTACTCTAGTTAATTCATATCTATTTTTTTGTTTGTTTATTTATTTGTTTATTTGTTTATTTATTTGTAAACTTTAAAACTTATTCTTTTTTTTATTTTATTTTTTTTTTTAATAAGAAAAAAGGTGATATAAAACATACTTACTCCAAACCAATATCTTCACAAACTTTACCAATTCTCTTTTGATTTTCTGTTTCTGTAGTTGGTGGTGTAATATTATTTAATCTCTCTTCTAATGATTTTAATTTATTTAAAATTGAATTTTGTCTTTCTTCTAATTGGGCGGACATTTTAAATATTACAACCTGAATCAAAAATTATAAAAAAATTAAAAATGAAAAAAAAGAAATTAATTAAAAATAAAAAAAAAAAAAAATAAAAAAAAAAAACAAAAAAACGAGTATTTTCAATTTTATTTTATTTTATTTTTTTTTTTTTTCATAAAAAGTTAAGATATAAATAACTCTACATTTAAATGGAATATAGCGAGGAAGATTTTGGACTTTCAAATATCGGGTTAATCGATGATATTAGGATTAAAGTTAATAAAATTCCAACTGTTGAATATACACCAAAATTTGATAGTAAATTGGTAAGTCATATATATATATATATATATGTTTGTAGTTACTACCGATAATAATAAATGGGTTGTTAATAATTTTTTTTTTTTTTTTTTTTTTTTTTTTTTTAATAGTGGTTTATGAATAATAAAGAAAATAAAGATAATAATAATTTAAATAAAAAACAACAAGAAAAGAATAGAAAAGATGGTATAAAAAATAGTCAATTTAAAATTGATTATTTATATTCAAGAGGACAATATAAAGAATGTATTAATGAATTAAATCATTTAAAAACATTAGTTAAATTAAAAAAGAAGCAAGATTATAATGATGATATAATAGATACAGAGATTAGATGTAATTTCAAATTAAATAATTTTGATAAAGTTATTGAGTTAATTGCAAATGTTGAGAAAACATTACAACTAAAGAATGGTTTAACCTATCAATTCAAAGATACAAATTTAATTTTCATTTTAGCACAATCATTACATCTTAAAAAACAATATGAACAATCAAGAATTCAATATCATAAATGTATTTCATTAAATCGTAGAATTTGGGAATGGTGGTTAAATTTATCTTTAACTTATTTAAATTGTTCAAATATAATTAAAAAACAAAATTTATCATTATTATTTATTGAAAAATTGAAAGAGAATAATATTGAAGTTAATAATAATAATAATAATAATTGTAATAATGAAGAAAAAGAGAACGAAATTGAATTAATTGTAAATTTAAATGAAATTATAAATGAAAATCAAATTAAAGAAAATGGAATTAGTTTTTTAAATCATATTTTAGCATATAGATCATTATGTCATTCAATATTTTTATTGACTCAAACCATTCAAAGTAAGAGAAAATCATTTAAATCAACATTGGGTTTTAAACAATTGGAAAAGATGAAATTAGTTTTAGATTCATTATTAAATTTAGTTTCAATATCAATGGCTAATGGTGAACCATCAAGCATTATTAATGAGGATTTAATTGCCAATAGTTTAGAACGTTTAAGAAAGGATTCTAATGATAATCATTTTGAAATTAAATGGTTAATTGATTTTAAACCTGAAAATTTTAAAAATGATGAAGATGATGAAATTGAAGATAGAGAAGAGAACCCATTCACTTTATAAAGTTTTGGAAGTGTTTTTTCAGAAAAAAGAAAAATATAAAATAAAAATTAAATTTGTGAAAAACTTTTTTTTATATCTTTTAATTATATTTTTTTTTCAATTTTAATTTTAAATTTACAACATATTTCTTTTTTTTTTTCCTCTGTTTTTTTTATACATACATAAATATGAATATTTATTAAATATTATACTTTACCTAACAAAAAAAAAAACATTAATTAAGATAAATATGGAAATTTATTAATTGTAATTAAGTTATTTGAATAATTATTAATTTGTAATATAATCACTTGTAATTCCATAAATAGAATCAGGTTAACGTCTTTCAAAATAAAAATATAATAGGAAACAATTTTAAATTCATAAAATTGATTATATTCCATTATTTACTCAAACAACTAAATACAAATTTAATATTATTATTTACTTTATAGCAACTAATAAATTTCCATGGTTCATATATTACATTTTCTTTTGAGATAATTAATTATTATATAAATATTAGGTTTTCATACCTGAGTTTAAAGTACAATTATTTATCTTATTTTCTTTTTATAAAATAAAATCAATCAGTAATTTCGGATTTTGAGTTGAATTATGGTGTTGCAGCTTTTTGAGTTTGTTGTGATTTGTGTCATGCTTATTATTGAGGCGAATTCGTTATGTAATGTTTATTTCTTCTCGTCCATATTATTTCGAAAATAATTGCAATTATATTTCCTATCAGAGGATTCGATAGCCGGTTGAGTACTGTTTAGTTCCATGCGAAACCAGTGTTGTATGATTTTTCAAGTATCGAATCTAGATTTCTTGAGTTTTCTTTAGAGTTCCATTTGAAAAATATGTGTTCGGCTGTTTCTTCTTGGTGTTTTTATAGCCATAATTTTTTTTTTTTTTTTTTTAAATTGATAGGGTTACTTTTATTTTTTTTTTTTTTTTTTTAAAAATTTAGTAGGTTTACTTTCTTTTTTTTTTTTTTAATAACCTCATCCAATTGGATGTGTTCGAATCATGTTTTTATTTATTAATTATTTTAACTAAAATTTTTTTTTCTGTGACCACATTAATGTGAAACCACTATGCTAAGCCCCTCTAAATTAACTTTCTAAATTTAGCTGTTGATTAAAAAAAAAATCAATAATCCTCATTGGTGTAGTCGGTAACACTCTAGTCTCTCACACTGGTACCCCGGGTTCGATTCCCGGATGGGGAGGTTTTATAAACTATTAAAACTAGATCATGGGTTCGATTCCCCACTGCTGGTCAAAGCCATAGACAGTGTAACCTGCCAGTTCCGAGTTCGAACCCCATACGACTCGTTAGCATAAAAAAACAGGTCTGGAAATATAGCTCTGCCCGTCGGTGATTATATAAATTGTATAGAACAGGCAACCTACCAGACACGATGTTCAATTCCCACTCGCCTCCTAACGGAAAACCGTCTCAAGGCGCAACCCTTGAATAGGTAAAAAAAAAAAAAAAAAGATTCCCTCCAAAGTAAAATAGAAAGAACACTGGAGGGAATCGAAAGAATTTTTAATTATTCATTGTTGATTCAAATGGTCATACCGCGACATTAACCTAGACCTCCATAGAACCGAAGCATATCGAAACTACATATCCATAATACTACACAACATCTGGACTTGGATAATAATGGTTATTTTGCATCAATTAACATCAAATAGAATTACCTCACAATTTCTAAAGAGTAATATAGATGATTGGAACAAATGTAGAACTAAAAGAGGAATTTTCCGATTCGCCATTTCAATAAAAAATCAATCGGGTCTTCCCTTATCTCTATCTGAATGGTATAAAGAAATTGACTCCAAAGAGGAAAGAATACCTAAACCTTTCTCCAAGATAATCTTTCTATGAGAGGGTATAACTATAACTTCCTTTTCACCAACTTACTAAATATCAAAGATCCAAAAACTAAAAACACAATGTTTAGATTTCACTCGAGATGCCTCCCTCTAAACTATCTACACGAAAAACCATGCCCAATGTGTAATACTAACATGTCTATTGATCCATACGGTCACCTATTCTTTAGCTGCACAAAAACAAAAAACTTCATAAATATTAACAAACTAAAAAATTTCGTCTTTGTGACAACAGGTAGACTTTCAAACTGGACGGTGGATAGAGCGATTGTAAATGGAAAACCAATTATCAAAATATTTCCAAAATTCAATAACAATACACCAACCGATAACCAAATCAATCCTGACTACGGAATTGAAGCCTTCCACAAGCCTTACTTCACATGGTGTTATAAAGCCATCAATTATACATATATATTTAGTATTTTTTTTTTTTTTTTTTTTTTTAATATTAATGATTATTGTAAGACCTTAGTCTCAACAATAATAAAGTTTATTTATTTATTTGGTTTTTATTTTTTTTATATGATTTTTAAGTGATTGTTATTTTCTCTATGAAATTTTATTTTATATGAAAAAGTCTACCATCACATTATTAGGAAGTGATTTTCTAAGGATACAGTATTTGATTGCTATTCTTTTTTTGATTTTTTTCATTTTACTGTAATATGAGTTTTTATCGCAAAAGATTTCTGGATCTTTGGCTGCTGATAGCTTGTAGTCTTTTAATAGTTTTTTTTTTTTTTTTTTTTTTTTTTTTTATATAACATGGTTGTATCCATGAGAAATGTTTTTTATTTAATAAAGTTAATATTTATGTATTATTTTATAGATATGGTTTAATAACAAGGGGGAGTATATTGGGGTTTATTTGGAATTTATTTGCAATTGTGGATTTAATGTGTTTGAGGTGTTTGGCGGTGAGTATGGAGTTGTTGAGTAAAAGTGTGTTGTATTCTTTTTTGATTAATTTGTTATATTCTAATATTATGGTTTTGTGCCATTTTTTAGATATGGTATCATGGTCTAGTTCTTGAGAGGATGGGGTATCATTGGAGAATAGAGATTCACATATTCTGATCCATACTTGATGGAGAATTAGGGCAATAAGGTTGAAGTAGGCTTCAGGTCGTTCAAGGTCGTAATTTACGTCTTTGTAGGACCATGTGAATTGGTGGTGGTTTGGTGTAGTGTAGGCAGGTGAGACTATGTGGTCAGGTGTTAGTGTTTTGGAGGGAATTAGTTTGTTATTTCTAAAAATCCAGAATTTATTTTGACCGGTATAGTTGTAAATGAGTGATTTTAGTTTAGTGATGTTGATGTATTGCAGGGTAGTAGGGCAGTCAAAAAATAGGTGACCATATGGATCATTGCCCATAGATTGGTTACAAGATTTGCATGATTTTTGGTGGAAATAATTTATCGGAAGACAGCGAGAATGGAATTTGAACATTGTATTTCTGCTTTTAGGATCTGAGATTTTCAGGATATTATCAAATAGTTTGTTGTATGAATATCCAAATATTTGGATGATTTTTTGATATTCGGTTTTCGGGATGGATGAGTTGAGATTTAGAATTCTATGATAAATTGAGTTAAGTGGGAGAGGGGATCTGTTTTCGTCCAGTAGAGGGAGAATTGTGTTGCTTGTTAGATAATTTAGTGGGTTATGGTTGTACCATAGTTCGAGACATTTGATGAAATATGGGGAAGTTCTATTTTCTTTTGAGTGGAGTTGATAGATCCAGCTGTTGTGATAGTCAGAATCTAGTGAGTGGGAGTTGGTTTTATGGATGAATCGATTGAATATCCATATTTTTTGTGCATTTTGTCTTTTTTCCAAATCCCATATATTCCAGCCGCCCATTTTTAGTGGATATATAGCTCTTTTGTTTGACATGAGATTGGTGTGAACGCCTTGGTAAGAGGAGTTGTTGGGTGCAGACATGAACCATTTAATGATTTGATTGATTTGTTCTAGTTCATTTTCTGAGAGATTTTCAATGTATAGATAATAGTTAAGTTTAGATAGGGCAAAGGATTTTAGAATGCTGGTTTTGGTTTTGATAGTGGTTCCGGAGGTCTTCCAGAGAATGAGTGAGGATTTAATTGTGTTAATGATGTTTGGAAGATTTCTATAGAGACCTTTGTTGTTAAAGAAGTAACCAAGATATCTTTCATCACTGGTAGAGAGTGGAATGGAGGAATGGTAGTTTTGAATGTTGACTGTGATGGAGGAGGATTTTGAGACGTTTAGTTTTGATGATGTGGCTTTACAGAATTGGTTGAATGTACGGAGGACAATGTTGAGCTCATCACAGTTTTTTGTGAATGTTATGGAGTCATCAGCAAAGCTTTGGAATTTGATTCTTTGAGGGCTATTATTAAGGGGGAGACCTATAATGGTTTTATCATTGATTATGGATCTTGCTAGGCATTCAACGGTAAGTACAAAGAGGGTGGAAGAGAGAGGGTCTCCTTGTTTTACTCCTCTGGAGATACAAAAGGGTTTGGTTTGATATCCATTGACTTCAATTTTTGCACTGGAGTTTTTTAATAGGTGCATGATGAGGTTGGTGAGTGATGGGGGGATTTGTATATGGTTTAATGTACGTAGTATAGAGTCATGTGATATGGAATCGAATGCTTTTTCAAAGTCATATAGGGTTATAATGCCACTGCTGTTTTTAAGGTTTAGGTAATTGATGACTTCGTTTAGGTTAATAACGTTGTCAATAATGAATCTGTTCGGGACAAAACCTTTTTGGCTTTCATTTATGACTTTGGGGAGTAGTTTAGTTAGTCTCTTGTTAATTACTTTAGCAAGTATTTTGTATATACAGTTGGTGAGGGTGATCGGTCTTCTGTTGGAGATGAGGAGGGGATCGCCTTTTTTTGGTATTGTAATTACTAATCCCATTTTGAAATTGTCAGATATTGAGGATGGGTTATTAAGGCCATGGTTGAAAGCAGATGTTATGAGGGGGACGAGGTCTTTCTTATGTAGTTTGAAGAAGAGGTTTGTGATTCCATCTAAGCCTGGAGATTTGTTAGGATTGGAGTTGTCGATTGCTTCGCAAATTTCGTCCGTAGTGAAGGGGTTGTCCAGATCAATCCAGGATATGTCGGGAGTAATGGGCCAGTTACTGAGAAGGTTTTGGTGGCTTTCCGGATCGTCGGGTCTGGATGAGAATAATGTATTTAATAGTTTAAGTAATCAAATTTATGGTGACAAAGCGCTTCAAGATACCAATTTGGATTTTGAATTGTTATCAAACAAATGGCACAAACTAGCATCACTAGAATATATTAAACTATTAAATACATTATTCTCATGCTATTACATTGTTGTATGCAAAGGTTTAGTGGTGGAGTTGGTTTGATATTTGTTGGTAAACGGGATCGAACCCATGATCTAAGGTTCTTTCGATTTAAAAATGGAGAAGAAGGGTATCGATCCCTTTACCTCTCGCATGCTAAGCGAGCGCTCTACCATCTGAGCTACATCCCCTGATATATTTTTTATAAAAATACTGGATATATTGTCAAACAAAATTCAACATTGAGATGATTGAAGACTACCTGGTTTCCTCTTATCTATATATATCCAAGGTAAATATAACGTTCAAACTAAATAAACCTGAAATCATATAGTCTCATTATTTTATTAGGATAACAATCTCGATAGCTAAATATAGATAATTAAAATATAAAAAGAACTTACAAATAAAACTATGTTATTAACACCACCAATAACTACTACTGCTAATACTAGTTCCAATAATATAAATAGTAGATCATAAATTACTACCTTATCTAACAATGTTAAACGATTACCAATAGATTACACATGCCGATTCATCTTCTCTTTATAAGGTTGTAGAAAAAGTTTTGTAGTTAATTAAAATAAAATAGTAAATAATGCTTTTTTTCATTGAAATTACTTACCTTTTGCCCAATTGAAAATTATTTATACCTAAAAATAAACAAAATCTATTTAAAAAATAAAAGAGAAATAACAACGTCGTGTGAAGAATTCTTTAGGTCGAATACATAATCTTTAACCCAGGTGGTAAAAAGTTATTAAGGTTTATTTTATATATAAATACATGGTAATAAAGTCTGTGATAAAATAACAAAATTTTTTATATTATATATAATTAATAAATTATATTATTACTATTAAATAAATATTTTGATTTTAATTTTAATATTTAAATTAAATAATTACCTTAATAATAATTCATAACACTTGTTTATTTTGAATAAATAAAATTTTAGGGAAAAAAAAATAATTTTTAACTAAAAAAAATAATTTTAATTAAAAAAAAAAAAAACTTTAAATTAAAAAAAAAAAAACAATGTTTAGTAAAAAAAAAAAAAAAACTTTATTTCATAACATTTGTTTACTTTGAATAAATAAAATTTTAATTTAAAAAAAAAAAATAATTAAAAAAAAAAAAAAAAAATTTTATTAAAAAAAAAAAAAAAATTTAATTAAAAAAAAAAAAACTCTATTTAAAAAAAAAAAATTTGATATAAAGATACACAATAACAACAACAAAATTTTCTTTTAATAATTATAAAAAAAAAAATTATATGGAGAGAATTATTTTCACTTCTCTCAAGCAGTGAAAAAAAAAAAAAAATTTTTAAATGGGTGGTGGAGTTTTTAAAAAATTTCCCTCCAACAAAATATAAAACCGTTCACAATAAAAAGTCGATTTGTTTCTTTTATCAAATCAAATCTTTTTTGAGGACGGTTTTTTTTATAAATTCAAAAAAAAATATCAAATTTTTTTAATTTTTTTTTTTCCACCAATAATTTTTCAATGCAACAATAAAAATGAATAAAAACATAAAACTGATTATTTTTATCACTGTGATATATCTCAAGTTTTTAACAAGTATGTAAATTACAATAAAAATAATTAATTTCACCAACTTTTTTATTAATTGCTTTTAAAACAAAAAAAAAAAAGATGGATTAAATGTTTTAAATTCAACCATAACATTAAAAGAATTAAATATTTTAGGTGCAGAGTTATACTATACCATGATTGAATTAGAGATGGATTCTGATATCTATAAATATGACGCATTGGCATGCCCAAATTATCAATGTACTATTAACACCACTAAAGATTGTTCATGTGACTATACTGTTTTCAGTGATTGCCCAAAAAAAATTGGTCGTGACCCAAGTTGTCCGCCATGCCCCACTCCAACACTTGATTATTGTCCATCTGAACAAAATTGGATAACTGTTGAAAAAGATATCGACTATGTCTTTGAATCTAATAAAACAATGTATCTTCGTTACAAAGCCAATTCATCAATATGTGAGGGTCTAATGGTTAGATCATATCCAATTAAAGGGTTTCACAATTTAAAAGGTGGTTCAACTCCAATTAACACTAGACAAAGAAGCTTATCTAATTTCAGACCTCAAATCTATGGTGTAATGAATTTATGTCCAAGTGACCAGGTGAATCAAATATACTCTGATTCTTGGAGTCAAGATACATTTTTCTTTACAATTATGCCATATGGAAATACCGACGGTAAAAATGTTAGCTTATCTTTTAGATTAACATCAAAAGAGATTTCAAGTGAACCAATTATTAGAAGTACATGCACATCTCCAGTTCCAACTACTCACAGATGTATTTATGATGGTGAATTTATATATGAAAAAAGTGAAGCTTCCACCTATCACTTTTTTGTATTCAACGCAACAAAGTCTGCAATATATACCATCAGATCACCTCAATTGGAACAATTCACCAGAATTTATGCAAGCAAAAATTCAAAATATCCACAGTTAAATGGGTTTGGTAATACAAGTGCAGAGTATACATCAATTGATGAATTTGAAAATTCAATCACTATTTATCTAGAAAAAGCAACAGTTTTATTTATCTCTATTGAAATTAGTTATACAACAAACTATAGTTTGAGTATCACATCTCAAGGATACTATTTACCTGTTAATATATCATCATTACCCCCAAAAGCAGGGGCCTATGCATTGGTGAAATCTTCACAACTTTTCTTTAACGATTCTGGTTCCTCATATGATTGCGATGCTTGGGATTCTTGTACAAGATTCTCAGTCAATTATCCATTCTCAGATAGTAACCCTTTGAACCCAATACCAGCAGGACTTTATTCTATCCCAAATTATTATATACTACCCTATCCAATGTTGGATTATGATGAAGAGATATTCTTGAAGAATCCTGTTAAACCGAAATCGATCACACTCTCAGTTCTTTATGCCTATAGATTGGGTATCAGTGCAGTTACATATTTAGATAGTGTAGATGAAATTAGGAAATCATTTGTTAGATTTAAATCAAATTTTTTTGATAAAGATGGAAATGCTTTAAATAATGTTGTTCAATTAACAGAAATTGAACTTACATGTAACTATGAAGAATTTTTAGCGATTAACAATGCTATCTCAGCTGGTAATGAGATGCTCTATAACATAACTGACATTAATGTTATCATGTCCTATGGTTACATTTTAGATTCGCTATCAATGCGTAATAGTTGGGTTGGATGTAATCACAAAGCAAATTCTTTGTTTGAAACTTCTGATAAAACAACAAACCACACATTGATCTATTGTGGCCAAGCATATGGAACACCAGAGTTTGATGAAGACCCATGTTGTAATGTAAATCAAAAATACTTCAAATGTTGTAATCCAAAGGTTCAAAATTCAAAAACCACAGATTTTAGTGGCCTATCATATCAATCAATACAAAGTAAATGTTCATCACCATCCTGCACAGAATCAATCTTATCACAATATAATTCAACCTATAACACTTTAGCTTTTTGTAACCTAGATAATGGTATCTATGATAATCTAAGAATCGATATAGTCAAAATTGTAAGATCATGTAAAACAGGATCACGTCCAACTTGTACCAATAATAGTGACTGTATTGAGTATGCTGGACCAGATGCAATTTGTGACTTATTTGATCATGCTTGTACACCAAATTATAAATTTGCAGATTATAAATATTTGAAATGTGTGTTTAGTCAATTAGATCAAGTTACAACTTATAATCTTTTACATAAACCATTCTCTTTGAATAATTCAATAATTGATGAAATTTATGAAAAATATCAAAAACAAGATTGTACTACAGAGGGTACATTTCTTTCACAAAGACAAAAGTATCGTTGGGATTCACCAGAGGCAAGATATCAAGATCCAAATAAATTTTACCCATCTGGTTATGGTTTAGATGATAGTCAACCAATTATACATGATTTAATGTACGATAGAATTTTTAATGGTTTTCAACGTGCATACTCTTGGTCATTTTTTGATTATTGTGCAAACTTTTCGATTTGTCCATGGGTTTATAATAGTGGTTTTTATTATGGTTTTACTAATGATCCAAATGCAGCACCACTAATTGAATACTGTAATACTGCTATCACTGGTTTCTGTGGTAATTGTGCCAATGGTTTAAAATCATTTTGCAATACATTTGATTTTGGAAATCAAGCAAATTGTGAACAAACAGACTATTGTTTAATGGGTGCAAATTTTGTTGCCTCTCCATTGAATATGACACAACAACAATGTGAATCATATGGAAGTTGTTCAAACTATTGTGGTTATCAATGTTCTTTCAAAAACCCAATACAAAAAGCAACCTGTGTTGTTTTAAATGTTAATCAAACGCTTTGTACATCTATGTCATACACTTGGGATGCATCGTTAGTGGCATGTATTGATACTACGGCAACATCAAAATCTCAGTGTACTAATCATTGGTTAAATTGTACTGAAAAACTAATTGATGAATGTGCTGGACCATTAGGTACATTATTTGGTTATTGTTCATTAGAACCAATATATTGTCAAACCAAAGAAGAATGTGAAAATGCAGGTGTTTGTTCAGATTCATATTTCTTTAATCCAATTAATACTCAAGCCTATCCATTAAATTTAGGAAAATGTGTAAGAGGTCATCATTTCTATAGAGAGTATCCATCATGTGAATATAATATCAATGGATATATTGAAAACGATAGTCCAATGGGTTGTTTCTCTTATGAACCATTGGTATTAACAAAGAGTGATTGTGAAGCATTGGATAATCATACATGGTGGTCACCAGCAACTAATAAACAAGAGTGTCTAAATTATAGAGGTTGTAAAACCTATTTCACGTCTAAAACCGACATGTTACCATATAATACTCTTTTCAATGAAATGAGTGAAGAGGAATGTTTAGGTTGTTATGACTCTCAAAATGAATACACCAATAAATTTGAATGGACAGCAGCAACTTGGATACCAGGTACATTAGTAAAAGGAAAATGGTATACACCAGACCCAATTACCAATCAATTTTGGACAGCAGTAAATAATTTAACCACAACATTAGATTATGAAAAACTCTATGATGATTTAGTATTGGCAGTTGATTCGCAAATGACAGATCAAATTCGTTCATCATATTTTTGTAGAAATCAACGTTATAGAGAGAATTTAGATTCAATAGCATGTAGTTGTTCTGATGTTGGAGGATATCGTGATTCTACATGTTTTAAAGATACTGCTATGTTGTTGGGTCAAAGTAAACCATGTTCATCAAAAACTGAATCATTTAATTTCCAATATGGTTTTGTTGGTATTACCAATTCATCAGTAGATGTTGGTTGTGGTGATATGTTAGTTTATCAATTCTCTAGAGATATATTCATTTCAACAGAGGGTCAATCATTCCCATCCAACTTTGTATCCTATCCAAAACCAGATAATTTTGGTTTATTTAATAATAAGAGTGCAATCGTTGGTACTATCATTGGTGATGGAATAACAATTGAATCTAAATCAATTCATAGTATTGTATTATGTTTCCTCTATACGGGTAATCCCGATCAAAAGAAATATCCAATTTTAGATTTCGGTTGTCAAGATCAAGATACAGGTATACTTCATCCAATGGGTTTAGATGTTTATTTAAATAGTTTGGGTATTTTTGAATACCTATGTTCCAATATCACACATTTAGATCCAAGAGAGAACTTTTTCCCAATCAATCGTATTGGTAATGAAGATTGGAGAATGGTTGAAAAGAAATTTTTTGATCAAAGAACACTTGGTTTACTTTACACTTTAGCAGCCATTTATTTGGTTGTATTAATCTATGGATTCTATCAATTGGTAATAGTTACAATCATTAGATTCAAGAAAATTATACATAGATTTGAATTGGTTCATCTATTGTTATTAATGATTTTCGTATTCCTTTTGGTGAGAACCATTTACTTCTTCCTCCTACCAAGTGGTAAACTTTCAAATAGTGCAGTAGCCGATTATATTCTTGTAGTATTACCAACATTCTTTTATTTCAGTTGTTTTACAGTAATCATTGTTCTATGGTATGTAATTGTAGTGTTAGTACTAAAGAATAACTCTGCATCAAATTTCTCAAATAGATTATTCTCAATCGTTGGATTGGTTAATATTGTCATTTATTTACTATTGGTGGCAATCATTTTAGTATTCCAATATACAAAAGATGTACCAAATGAATTTTGTGGTTCAAGAATAATTTTCAATGTTTCGACAAGTAGAGGTCAAAAAACTGTTTCTATACTTTATGCTGTCATTCAAGCTCTCATCTCTTTGGTTCTTGGTGTTGCATTCGTTTATTTGGGTGGTAGTCTCTATAGAGCAATGAGAACCGCTAGTAATGGTGCCAAAAAGGGTGGTTTAGATGTAAAAAGAGCTCACTCTAGAGAGTTGAAAATATTTTTATTGACAACTATCTGTAGTACAGGTTTCTTACTCCATTGTTTATTCATTATCATTTTGGTTGCATTGAATGAACCTTCAATAGTTTTTAGTTTCATTGGTTTAATAATCACTGAAATCATTCCTTCAATAACAATTCTCTATTGTTATGATCAAAGAACTAGTTTATCATTAGATATCACATTATCTTCGAAATCTGTAAAATCCACTTCTTCCTCCTCTGATACAAAATTACAAACAATTTCCGAAAATTTAACTTTAAGTCAAAATTTATCCTCAGAGTAAAATTGATATCAATTAATTAAAATGATTTTTGTAATAAAAATAATAAAATTTACTATCTGTATTATATGAATTAATTAAATAACCTATTTTTTTTTTTTTATTTTTATTTTTGAATTTTTTTTTTTTTGAATTTTTTTTTTTAAAATTTTTTTTTTTTTTTTTTTTTTTTTTTTATTTTGAAAACAATAACGATACTAAATACGGTAATGAGTGAATCAGTTGTCATTGAAACTATAAATCAATTAGTATCAAAAGAATACTTAGATATTAATGATATAAATGAATTAATAGATCAAATTAAACAATTAGATTTTAATACTGCATTAAACCAAATTTCAAATAATGATTATCATTTAATTAAATTATTATGTAATGAAGCTAAAAAAGTAAAAAATAAAAAATAAAAAAATAAAAAAAAACCTTTATTTGAACATGTTCATAGAAACTAATTAAAATAATAAAATAATAAAAAAAAAAATAAAAAAATAAAAAAATAAAAAAATAAAAAAAAAAAATAAAAAGAGTATTGATTCAAATTTAGTTACAGAAATTATTAAATTTATAAATGTTGTTGCCAATGAGGATAAAAATATAGTTAAAATTTTAGTAGATGTAGAATCATTAAATTGGATAATACCAAATTGTTTTATAGTTGAGGAAACTCTTTCTGTGAATTATCTTACCACCTTTAATTTAATATTTTCAAACATTGATAATTTACCAAAAAAAGAACTTTTAAAATTAGATGATTCATTCTTGGATTCATTAATTGAATTAGCATTACAATTTAAAGATTATTATGAAACTAATTTTATTCATTCATTATATTATACAATGGTAAAATTATTATAATTATTATAGTATATATATATATATATATATATATATATATATGAATATTTTTTTCAAATAAAATTCTAATTAATATTTTTATTTATTGAAAAAAAAAAAAAAAAAAGTTTGGGTATCAAAAAAATATAATTAGTGATGGATATTCACCATTAATATTAAAATTATATTCAATTAAAGAAGCACCTGAGATAGGACCAGAATTGATTTCATTATTGAATAGAAGTAATTTAGAGTATAATATGTTACCACAATGTTTATCATTAATAAATGATCTGTTCACATATAGCACAGAACATCAAATACCATGTTTCTTTTTCACATTGGATATTAAAGTTTTAATAGATATCATAATTAGAGAAATTAATAACTTGGATGAATTAGATCCATCTAGATGGCAATTTTTAGAGGTACTTAGTACAATCATTGATCATAATGAATATTCATCTCCAAATTTTAATAACGATAGTAAAGATGATAATACCAATAATAATGATGAAATAATATCATTTTATAAAATTGATGACATTAAAAACGTTTTATTTTTATTAAATGAAGATAGAAACCAAGAAAAAGATCCACACTCATCAATGATTTCAAAATCAATTTTAAAAAAACTATATAAACTTCAACAACAGCAACAACAAAAAAATAAAAAATGATTAATTATAATTAATTAAAATTTAAAAAAGAAAAAAAAAAGAAAAAAAAAAAAAAGAAAAGGATTATCGGGTTTGTTTTTATTTTTATTTATTTTTTATTTTTTTGATAGATAATAATACATTGAGAAAGAGAGGGTGATAGTTATTATTTAATGTGTTTTTTTTTGTTTTTTTTTATAATTATTATTTTTTTTTTTTTTGATTTTAATTATTAAAAAATTATAATTTAACTATTGGACTTGGATTATTTGAACCCATTGTAGTTGAACTTATTGAATGAGATAAACTATTACTACCATTATTACCATTGATACTACTACTTGAACCAGTCATATTATTTGAGTCTCTGTTTGAATTATTTAATTCTCTGGCACTACCTAAATTGATTGAGCTAGAGGAACCTGTTGTGCCAATTAAACTTGGTTGATAGACACCGACCACTGGACTATTGACTTGAGATTGTAAAGATTCGGACAATAGATTCAAATCATATTCAGAGTATTTTGGTAATTTGTTTACAAACGTAGAGACTTGATGAACGATTTGAAGATTGTAAGGGAATCGATAGTGGCCAATCTTTGATAGGATTTCATAGAGATTTTGTCTCTTTGTGAAATTGATAAGGTTGTTCATATTGGATGGTTGATTAGCTTCGGCCTGAGCAAAATCCTCACGAATAATGTCGATTAATGGTACACAAGCTGGTTGAGATCTAGCCAATGCTTCACGATACGATTTGTAGTTGTCTAACTTTGAGAATAACATTTCATGATCTGCAATGATTTCACGATGACGTGGTGTGAATAAATCTGGACGTGATAAGAGTAATGGATGTTGAAGACCTTGGAGAACTGAATGTAATGTTTGGAAATTATTCAATTGTCTTAGACATTCGGTGGTCTTTACAAACTTATCCAACATTTTCATCTTGTTCTTTTTGTCACGACTTTCATTCAAAACGGTGTAAACAATCCAACGTGAGACATCAGTGGCACGATTAACAAAAGTCATAAGATTTGGTGATGTAGCCATATTGTATTGGAATTCACCATAGCCGACGACACGTACCATAAATTCTGGAGGTGGGATCGCACCAAACAATTTTGATTCTACCAAAGTCATTTGTCTAGCAATCTCTAACTCATCGATGTGAGCAAGTGTAAGTTGAGGAGAGAAAATATTCTTTGGTACCTTTGGTTCTGGTGGTGGTTCACTGTAGGGTCTAACATCTTCGTGTTGAAGTTTCTTTTTGAGTTCTCTCAATTTCTTGATGTTTGAATTACCATCACGAGTCAAAGAACCATCGATGAAATTATTCAATGTAGCAACCAATACTGATGAGGTTGGACCAGCATTGAAATCCCATGGACATTTATCGACCCAATACTTTAAGACATCGACAACACGTTGACGAACTGGTTCAACCACTTCAGTTTTATATTTTGTATCGTTTGCATTTGAATTTGGTACTTGATAACGTTGAATCAATTTCTTTAATAACTTCTCTGATGTTGTAAACGATGAATGAGTGTAAAGGAACACCTTAAGGAAATTTGGATCGAAGGCTTTCTCCTTTGGTGCGAGATAATGAATTAACTTATTGAAAGTTGCTGCTTTGATTTGAACCTTATTATCAGTTTCAACCTTTCTAATGTTTCTATTGTTATCTTCACCTTCTTCCCAAACATTGATATCCTCTGCCTCATCGAAACGACGATAGTCATGATAGAGATGATCAACTACTGCTACCTCTGGATCATTACCTTCCTCTTTAGAGAATAGTGATAAATCAGTATCGAAAACATTTTTATTTCTTAAACGTGGTTTAACCAAACGTAACAATGAAACTAAACGACTTTCACCAGATTCCGTTGGTTGATGTAATACTCCTGACTCTTTTTGAATGGCTGTAATCACCTTGTGATAGGTGTTTCTCTCCAAGTATTCCATAATCAATTGAAGTACAAATTGATGTGATAATGCTAATTTATTCTCTGAAAATGATGGTGTTGCCAATGTTTTAGCAAATGATTTACTACCTGTAAATGCTAATGTCTTTTCTCTTAACTCTAAAATATCTGGATGTTTTTTCATCAATGATGCTTCCCATAATTCTTTTGGTATATTTTGAACTCTATTTGATTCATAATCTAAATAAAATAATACAAATCAAATCAATATTAATAAATTTTACAAATATAAATTTAATAGAATCATTAACTTACCATCTTGATAATCCTCTTCAAATTCATCTTTACCAAATGAAAAATAATCAAATGAATTATCTGTACAACCACCCCAAAATAATATAGAATTTCCTTTAACAACTGATGAATGTGAAATACGATTTTGAACAATGGTTGATGATGATATCTTAAAACATTTCTTTTGATCTATTGTTTTATTTTGTTGTTTTTGTTGTTGTTGTTGTTGTTATAGTGGTTATTAACATATTGGGTTAGAATAAAAACAATTTTAATCGACAATATAAAAAGGGGTTGTAAACTTACATAAATCATACTCATAAATTTCTAAAGTTTGAGAAGGTGAAGTTTTTGAACTACCACCAGAAATGAAAATACTATCTTGAAAAAGTACGGCTGAGTGATCAGAACGTGGTGACATTGAAGAACCTTCAAATTGAATAGACTTCCATGAATTACTTGCCCAAGAATAACAATGAATAATATCTTCGAGTTGATTAGTTTGTTGATCTTGACCACCAAATACATACATGGTACCTTTATGCATTGTTGCTGTATGATGTGTTCTTGGTGATGGAGGACATATCGATAAGACTTGGCTCCATTGTTTTGTCTCTAAATTTAATGAATAGATATCATTGTTTACTGTTTGTAGTTTGGTGTTTTGATCATATGAAATACCACCAAATATAATCATATGTCCACTCTCTACAACTGCTGTATGACCATATCTTGGTGATGGTTTTGTACCTTCTGTTTGAATTTCTGACCATGTTTGAGTATCTATATATTTTTTTTTTTTTACATTAAATTAATATATCAGATCCACAAAAACAAATATAAAAATAAAAATAAAAATAAACATATTTTATATACATACCAAAAGAAAATGCATAAATATCATTCTTTGGGCCTGATGGACTATATCCACCAAATATATACATTGAATTATTGAATAATACACCTGTATGTCTTGTTCTAATTGATGGTGCACCACCAATTGAAAGTATATTCCATGCTTTAATTGCTTTTTGATTTTTATTATAAAAAATAAAAAAATTAATATAAAGTTTTTTTTTTTTTTTTTCTCATCACTTGAATAAAAAAAATACATACCAAATTGAAAGGAATAAAGATCATTGGTATAAGAACCATCGGGTAATGTACCACCAAATAAATAGAAAGAATCTTCACCAAAACAATATGCATGATTATTGTGTGGTGTAATATCGGCATTATTATTTCTAAAGCCACTTCCATTATATATATTACCATTCTTTGTATTTGGATCAACTGTACTACCACCACTTGCAATCGAATCCTCCGAATACAATAATGATTCTGCCGTTGGTGATGATGATGATGAAATTAATGATGATGATGGTGGTGAATTCTCTGTATTTGGTAATGAACTACCACTAAATTGTGCTAATGTTGTACTAGCTCTAATTGGTCCATCTATTAATTTTTAAAAAAAAAAAAAGAAAAAAAAATTAGTTACTACATACTTTTTCTTTCTTTGTCTCTCTCTTTAAAATATTAAATAAAACATACTTTTAATACTACTTGATGATTGTGAAAGTGGAGAAGATTTATTTAGTCCAGAGGAAGTATTGATTGTATTACCACTACCGCTACTATTGTTTAAGAATGACACTGTTGATTTATTAGCAATAGAATTATTTGAAAAAGAGGATTGATGAGGTATATTTGAATTACCACCATTTTCAGATGTTAATAAAGGTGACATTCCTGGTGATGGGATTGGTGAAGTTGTAGCTGGTGATTGAGATGGTGAATTATTGGTCGAGTTCACATTTGGTGATGCTGGTGTGCTAGTTGATGGTGATGGTTGTGCTGATTTGGGTGGTGGAGGTGGAACCTTATTCAATAAAGATGTTTTAAATTTCAATTTATCTGTCATTTTATTATATTATTATTTGTTGTAGTTTTATCGATGGCTATTGATTGTTTTTTTTTTTTTATGTATTCTCTTCTCTGTTTTTTTGTTTATTACAATTGTGATTATACTATTTTTTAAAAAAAAAATAAAAAAATAAAAAAAATAATGTGAAAAAAAAAAAAAATCTATAGTTTTTTTATTGTTGTTTTTTTATTATTACAAATGTTGGTTTGTGTTATGAACCAAATGATGTTGGTAAATGTTTTTTTTTCTTTTTTTTTTTTTTTTTTTTTTTTTTTGATTTTTAAAAAGATATTTATTTTATTTTAATTTTAATTTTTTTTATTTTTTTTTTGCACACATAAATTTTAAAAAAAAAAAATTGAAAAAAAAATATTTTGTACTGAAAAAAAAAAAAATAATAAAAAAAATAAAAAAAATAAAAATCGAAAAAAAAAAAAAATTTTATTTTTTTTATTTTTTTATTTTATAGTCTTATGGTGGCCATTGAAATGGTTTGTTTTAAAAATGAAATATCACCCCATAATTCTTTAAAATTTATACTATTATTATTATTATTATTATTATTATTATTATTATTAAATCTTTTCATTATTCTTTTTTCATAATTTATTAATTGCAATGGTTCATTTTCATTTTCATTTTCATTATTTTTGTCTTCTTTAATAATATTTGTAAATTTTAAATTTAATGGAAAAGTAAAAGCACAAACTCTTTGGATTGATTGAACTTTTAAAATATCATTATTGAAAGGTGTATTTAATTGAATTTCAACTTTTTTCAAATCTATTCCACATAAATTATTATTTTCTAAATCTTGTTGATTAACATTTTCATAATTAATCAAACCACAATCTTTGAAACAACCACTATTACAATAAATAATTGGATATTCACACAACCAACCTGATAAAATTGGAAAATAAATATTTTTTAAATTTAATTCATTTGAAAATTCATTTAAATTAAAATTATTATTATTATTATTATTATCTTTTAAAATTGAAATTAATTTTAATAATAAATTTTTATGTAAATTTAAATTATCACTACAAATTAATGGTAATGAATTATGTAAACTAACATCAACGAATAAATAATTTGAGAATGAATTATTAATATCAATTTCTGATCTTTCAATCAATGGTTTATGGTTAATTAAAAAGAATAAATAATCATCTAAAAATAATAATTTAATATTTGATAGTTGTGGAATGATTGATGTTAATGTTGAGTTTGATTTTAAAAATATTAAAAATTCACATAAATCCTCCCATTCAGGAACATTGTAATCAATTAATACACCACTTCTAATTTCATTACAAAGTAATAATATATCATTAAAGAATTGAATCCAAATAGATTGATTTGTAAAACAACTCCATTCCTTTTTAAATTTTTTATCACCATTAAATATAATTTCACATTTTCGGAACTCTTTTGGTGATAATAATTTCTTTATTAATTCTAAATTATAACTATTATTATTATTGTTATTATTATTAATTTCTGTTGTCATTATTATTTAATTTTTAAGAAATTTTAAAAAAAAAAAAAGAAAAAAAAAACGAATTTTTTTTTTTTTTATTTGGAAAATTTCTTTTTTAATTTTATTTGAAATATTTTATTTCAAACAAAAAAAGAAATTTTCACTGATTTTAAAATAACAGACAATTTTTTTGTTTTTTTTTAGTTACTAATGAAATTATAAATTGGATTCATATTTTTATTGATTTTATTTCCATTATTAGTTTTTTATTTATAAAAACATATTTATATTTATTTATATATTTATATATTTTTTTTTTTTTTGTTTTTTTATTTTTCTCAAAACAGAATTAGAGTGAGAATTATTCTATTTCAGTTTTATATATTAATTTATTAAAATTATTATTATTATTTTTGGAAATTTAATAATAAGTAAAACTTTGTAATATCAATTATTTTTTTTTTTTTAATATTTTTTTTATTTAAATTTTGGATTATCACTTACTCTCAATTTTTTCTTAGTTTTTTTTTTAATCAAATTCACCAAAAATTAAATTAAAAAAAAAAAATTTTTTTGATTTTTTTTTTTAATTTTTTTTTTTTAATTTTTTTTTTTTTTTTTTCAATTTTAATTTATAAATTCAAGAATCTTTAATTATACTTCATCATAAAAACAATACAATGACAGATACAACAACTAATACATCAACTACAAACACTGTAGATGCAAATAAATTAGTATTAGAAAAAAGTGCAAATAGTTCAGGTTTAGAAGTTGATCTTCATCCATTGGTTTTAATTAATATCAGTGATCATTTTACACGTACAAAAGTTCAAACCAATTACCAAAATAATTGTAGAGTAATTGGTGTTATTCTTGGTGTACAAAATGGTAGAAACGTTGAAATTTGCAACTCTTTTGAAATGGTTTATGCGACTGTTGATAAACAATTGGTTTTAGATACTGAATATTTAAGAAAGAAATATGAACAATGTAAAGTCTCTTTAAAATAATATTAATATTAAAAACAATATTAATAATAAGTAATTATAATAAATAATAAATAGTAATAATAGATAATACATAGTAATAATATTTATATCCAACCCCCTTTTTTCACAATTTTTTTTTTCTAATAATCACCACTAACACAACAATTTCCATTCCAGTCAAAAAGGTATTCCCATTATATGATTTGTTAGGTTGGTATTCAACTGGTAGCCAAGTTTCAAAGGACGATGTTTTATTACACAAACAAGTATGTTTTTAACTATAATTTGGTTTATCTTAAAAAAATCAATACGTTGCGACAAAAAAAAAAAAAGGAAATAAAAAAAAGGAAATAAAAGAGGACAAAAAAAAGAGGAAAAAAAAATGGGAAAAAAAAATCTAATTTATTTACAATTTTTTATATTTATTACAATTTATAGATTTCAGAACATAATGAAAGTCCACTTTATTTGATGTTGGATACTGAATCACCAAAGAGTAAAGATTTACCAGTTATTATTTATGAATCAGAATTGCATATTGTAAATGATGAACCAACTACAATCTTTGTTAAAACTCCATACAAAATTCAAACTGGTGAAGCAGAAAGAATTGGTGTAAATCATATTGCTAAAGTAACTCCTTCAGGTAGTGAAGGTTCTGGTTGTAAGTTTGTCTTTTTTAAAAAATACCAAAAAAAAAAAAAAAAAATACAAAAATAATCTAATTTAAACTTTTTTTTTTTTTCACTTTAAATACAAAGTAACAAGTCATTTATTCACAATGCATAATGCTATTTCAATGTTAAATATTCGTGTTAAAGCTCTTAGTGATTATTTACAAGCAGTTAAAGAGAAAAGATTACCATATGAACATAATATTTTAAGAAAAGCTTCAAGTTTATGTAACCAATTACCAACTGTTGACACTCATGATTTTAAAAAATCTTATTTACAAGAATATAATGATGTTTTATTAGTAACTTATCTTGCTTCAATCACTAAAACCTCAGCATCTCTCAATGATACCATCGATAAATATTTAGTATCAAACGAAAAACAATCAAAGAGAAGATTTTACCAATAAATTGTAAAAAATAAAAAAAAACAGAAATAAATAAATAAAAAAAAAAAAAAATGTTGCTATTTTTAAAATAAAAAAATAAAAAAAAAATAAAAAAAAATAAAATAAAAATCAATAAAATAAAAAAATAAAAAATAAAAAGGGCTCGTGGGCCTTTGCACCGTTTAAAAACGCCTTTTTTTTTTTTTTTTTTTTTTATTGATTTTTATTTTGCATTGCACAAACGTATTTAGTGGTTTTTTTTTATTTTGAAAATATCTAAATCAAACATTCATAAAAATATTTTTAAATTTTTTTCTTTTTTTCTTTTTTTTTTTTTTTTTTTTTTTTTTAATCCTCAAACAAAAAAAAAAATAAAAAAATAAAAAAATAAAATCATATATAATTTAATCCATAAAATGAATAAAAAATTATTTATTTTTGGATTATCATTGTTTTTATTTTTATTTATTTTTAATATATCTCTTAGTTTAAAACTATCATCAAAAAATAACAATTTTTATAATTATAATCATATAAACAATAAAATTCATAGAAATAATGAAGAGAGTAATAAATTATCAAAATTAATTCATTTACACAATGATGTGATTGATACAACAATTTCTAGAAAAGATAATATTTTCAATAGAAAATCAAATTTAAAATCAAAGGAGAGTTTATATTTGGTTCATTTAAAGGGACCAATTGAAAAACAAGTTCACAGTGAGTTAGTAAAACAATTGAATCAAATATTTAATGATGGTGGTGAAATTATTCATTATATTCCTGATAATACTTATTTAGTATCAATGATTGGTGATAGTGATAATGATAATAATAGTAATAAGCAAGAGTCAATCAATAGATTAAAGGACTTAGTTCCATCGATTCAATGGTTAAAATCATTGGAGCCAAGATTAAAAGTATCACCATTATTTAAACAAAGTCAATTCCAAGATAATAAAAATGAAATCGATCAACTTAGAGTTTATTATCATAGTCATTCAAATGATAACAGTAATTTTATTTCAGAATTATCATTAACCGTAGCTGAAAAAGAAATCATTTCAAAAAATAATATTTTAATTACTGTGGATTTAAAAAATACTCAATTATCGTTAGAATCAATAATTTATAAATTATCAACAGAATCATTAGTTTATTGGATTGAACCAAGTTCAAGTAAATTGGTCAAACATACTCCAAGTAATAAGTTTGCTCATTATTCAATTCAAAGTGGTAGTGCTACAACAACATCAACACCAATTTGGGATATTGTTGGTATTAAAGGTGATGGCGAAGTTGTTGGTTGTGCAGATACTGGTATTGATGTTAACCATTGTTTCTTTTATGATACCAATCCAATTGGTTCAACTCATAGAAAAATTGTTTCCTATTCAAGTGGAAGTGGTGATCAAACCGATGAGATCGATGGCCATGGCACTCATATTGTTGGTACTATTTTAGGTTCAACAACAGTAGATCCAACTGTTGCAGAATTTAGTGGTGGTGCACCAAATTCAAAGGTTGCATTCGTTGATTTACAAGTTGGTGGTAATACATTATCAGTTCAATCTAATTTAACTGCCATTTATCAATCAACCTATGATCAAAAAGCAAAGGTACATTGTGATGCTTGGAATTCAAACATTGGTCCATTTTATACTGGCGTTACAGAAATGATAGATAGATTTCAATGGACCCATAAAGATTTCCTTGTAGTCAGATCTGCAGGAAATAATGTAAACTTTGGTTTCAATTCAATCTATACTTTATCACAAGAGTCAACCAGTAAAAACTCATTAGTAGTTGGTAGTTCAAATCAACCATCAAGTACATTTTCATCGTCAATTAACTACTGGGATTGGGATTTTATTTACAATTCAATTCAAACTTCTGTTTGTACACAAGGTCAATCAGTTTATGGTTTAGCATGCTCAGATTTACCAAGCTTAGCAACTTCTACTGATATTCAAACCCAATGTTGTTCAAACACAGTTTTGGGTAAAATTTGTTGTTCAACTCAAATTCAACAACAATATCAAACCAATTCAACAGTTTATAATGAATTTATTCCAAGTTTATTTAGTGGTGTTGGTCCAACA
Organism: Dictyostelium firmibasis; assembly: GCA_036169595.1. Classification (NCBI taxonomy): domain Eukaryota; phylum Evosea; class Eumycetozoa; order Dictyosteliales; family Dictyosteliaceae; genus Dictyostelium; species Dictyostelium firmibasis. Next base: position 1,028,993 of record CM069765.1, on the reverse strand, counting down.
TCTGATGGTCGTTTTAAACCAGATTTGTTGGCACCAGGTTCACCAATTATCTCATCACGTTCATTGGGCCCATCATCAGCTGCAGACCATTGTTCACCGATTACATCAGGTATCGCAACATCAGCTTTAATTGCAATGGAAGGTTCAAGTCAAGCTGCTGCCGTTGCTGCAAGTGCTGCAGTTTTAGTTCGTCAGTACTATAGAGATGGTTATTTCATCAATGGTAAGATTAATTTAGCATCAGGTTTTCAACCATCAGCTTCATTAGTAAAGGCAACTTTAATCAATACTGCCAGCATTAAAGTTGATTCAACATTAGACTATTCACAAGGATTTGGTAATATTCAACTTTCAAAATTAATTACAACCTCAAATGTTGCAACAACATCTTTAAGTGTTCCATCTTCAATTGAAAAAGCTGACCCAATCATCAATACAGGCGAAACCAATTCATATTGTTTTGCACTTGAAGGTAGAGCAGATATTGATATTACATTAGTTTGGACTGATCCAGCTGGTTCTCCATTATCAACAGTTACATTGGTGAATAATTTAGATTTAGCATTACTTGCATATGTTGATGGTGAACTCTCAATTTATAGCGGAAATAGTGAAACTATTTTTAAAAATAGCAGTGAAGTAATTTTCGATCAGTTAAATAATGTTGAAGTTATAAGAATTAAGAATGCACCAATTGGTAGTTACGATGTCAAAGTGTTTGGTACAAATGTTGTAATTCCAAATCAATCATACTCAGTAGTAATTAGAACGTCAGGTGGAAGCTCTTTAATGAAAGAGTCAGAATGTGCACAATGCTTCTATGATCCAAACGATGACCAAACCCAAGCATGTGAATTTAATAATGGTATTGGTACACAATATTGTAAAGAAAACAATCAATTCTCCAAATGTGTAGTCTATGAATGTAATACAGGTTATGTATTTGATAATGGTATTACCAAGTCATGTGTCACTACATTAGCATTAACACTCTATGATATTGTATTATTGGGTATATTTGGTATAATTATTGTTGGTGCTGTCATATTTGTTTTGGTTTGTTATAAATCAAAATCATTGGATCAAAACAAGTATGTTTCATTATCAAAAGATAAGGGAGGTGATGGAAATTCAGCCAGATCAAATAGTATGGCAAATAATGGTAAACAATCAAATATTGAATTGAGTTCAGTTGGTGGTACTCCAAATGGTGAAGAAGAGCAACAACAACAACAAAATAATTTACCACAATATGACGAAGATGGTAGATTAATTTCAGGTCAAGAGGTTGAAATTTCAATATTTGAGGTAATTTCATTAGGTAAACCAGAAAGTAAAATCCTTGGTTTAGCATTATTTTTATCATTCATTGATGTTGCATTAGGTTTAGCGGTACCATTGGTAGCAGCAAATATTTTCGATTATTTGTATTCAGGCGAAACAAACAATATCTCAACAACCATTTTAACATTTGCCCTAATTATTATTGGTATGATTATTGTTCAATTCTTGTCTGGTATTTTATTAGCTTTGGCAGGTCACAGAATTATTGCAAGATTACGTCGTGAAATGTTTGCCTCATTATTGAAACAAGATATGGCATTCTTTAATGAAAGAAAAACAGGAGAATTAATGAGTCGTTTAGCAAGTGATGTATCATCAGTTCGTTCAATTATCTCTGATAGTATCCCACATATGATCATTCAAATTGCAACCATAGGTGGTACTTTGATTATGTTATTTATTATCTCTTGGAAACTTTCATTGGTCGTGCTTTGCCCATTACCAATTCTATTGATTTTCTCAAAATTCTATGGTGGTTATATTGAAGTTATCTCTGTTAAAGTTCAAGATGCTTTGGCCGATGCTGCCACTCACGCCGCTGAAACTTTATTCAACATGAAAACTGTTCGTTGGTTCTCTGCTGAAGAAAGAGAAGTTGCAAAATTCTCAAAACTTATTGCTGTCTCTTATAAAATTGCTTTAAAAATGACAATTTGGAATGGTATTTATTCTTCAACCTCTGGTATTTTTGAACAATTATCTGTATTTGTAAGTAAATCATTTTAAAAATTTAAATTAGTATTATTGATAATCATTTCATTAACTTTTTTATTTTAATTTTTTTAATAAATAAGATTTTATTATGGTATGGTTCATCATTAGTTAGAAATGGTGATTTAACACCATCAATGTTAATTGCATTTAATTTGTTTTTACCATTTATTACTGGAGCGGTTACACAAGTTGCAACATTATACACAACCTATAAATCATATAAAGGATCAAGTTATAGATTCTTTGAAATTATGCAACGTGTGCCAGATATTCAAGGCGAAGGTGGTATTACTCGTAACAAAGTTCGTGGTGATATTCAATTTAATCAAGTTAATTTTGCCTATTCATCAAATCCTGGTCAATTGGTATTAGAAAAAATTGATATTAAATTTGAACCGGGTACAATCACAGCATTGATTGGTCCATCAGGTGGTGGTAAATCAACCATGCTCTCTTTGATTGGTAGATTATACAATATTGATGGTGGTTCAATTACATTGGATGGCACAAATATTAAAGATTTCAATGTACCAAACCTTCATGAACATATTTCAATTGTAAATCAAGAGCCATCATTATTTAGTGGTACTATCGCTGAGAACATTATGTTTGGTAAACCAACAGCAACTAGAGCCGAGATTATTGAGGCATGTAAACAAGCAAATGCACATGATTTTATTACAGCAATGCCAGAGGGTTATGATACATTAATTGGTGAACGTGGTACAGCATTATCAGGTGGCCAAAAACAACGTATTGCAATTGCACGTACAATAATTAAAAATCCAACTGTTCTTTTATTGGATGAAACCACTAGTGAATTGGATGTTGAAAGTGAGAAATTGGTACAAGATTCCATTGATAAATTAGTGGTTGGTCGTACTGTTATTATTGTTGCCCATCGTCTTACAACCATTTTAACCGCTGATATCATTGCAGTTGTTAGTGATTCAACCATCTCTGAAATGGGTACACCAGAGGAATTGTTAGCAAAGAAAGGTATGTTTTATGATTTCGTTCAAATCCAATATGGTAAACAAGGTGAAGAACTTGACATTCAATTACCAAGTAATAGTAGAAACACTAGAAATGCCGAAAGACTACGTAATCGTTCTGAAACCATCAAACAAATCGCCAAAATTAATAATATTATACCAATGCATCGTCCACGTGAAAATGACGATGAAGAGAATGATAACAGTGATGAAGGTGGTAGTTCACGTTCACCACCACCAATGTGGAGACAAGCCAAGAAGAATGCAAGTGCTAATAAATCAATGTTATTAATTCGTCGTAATACTCTTGCACAAGATAAATCTGGGTGGCAAAAAGGTAATGTCGACGACAAACTTCAAAGAGTTTTACAAAAATCAAGAAAGAAAGGTTTCATGAATAATCAAGATCATAAAGATATTAAAGCAACACTTGTATTATATTAAATTGGAAAGAATATATATATATAATAAATTTAAAATTTAAAATTTAAAATTTAATTTTTTTATACAATTTTATTATTTGTTTTTTTTACAATATTTATCTACTTCTGCTACTACTTCTACTTCTACTCTTATCATAATTTATACTTTTAGAACGACCTCTATCCAAAGAAACTTTTTCATTACTTCTACTTCTGCTTCTACTATTTTCTCTTTTTTTAACTTTAGGTTTAATTAATTTTTCGTCGACATCACCATCATGGTCGCTATCACTATCACTTTTATTTTTTCTTTTTTTTGAAGATCTCTTTCTGTATTTTGAGTTTCTGTCAGAATCACTACTATCACTACTATCACTACTATCACTACTATCGCTACTATCGCTACTATCACTGCTATCAAAGTCACTACTATCACTACTATCGCTACTGCCAGAATCACTACTATCGGAGTCATCACTATCAGAAGAAGAATAAGATCTTCTTCTTTTCTTTTTCTTTGATAGTATTTTCTTTAATTTTTTATCTTTTAGTTTCTTTTCTTTTTCATCATTATCTTTGGTTGAGCTTTTTTGATATGAATTTAATGTTTTTTCTAAAAGTTTTTTATCATTGAGAAGTGCTGTTCTCGTTGGTCTTGATACATATACTTGCTTCCCCTTACATTCAAACGATAAATGACCAAATTGTAAACATTTTTGGCAAGGTCTAGAATTATTTTTATTCATCTAAACAATTTAGTTATTGTTTGAGTTTTTATTCTTTAAGAAATAAACAAGAAACTTCGAATTATATTTTAAAAAAAGAAATGAAAAAAATCTGAAAAATTATTTTTATGAAAAAAAAAAAAAAAAAAAAAAAAAAAAGGTGCGAAATTAAACGATTTTTTGATTTTATTTTTGAAAATAATTTTTATTTGAAAATAAAAAGAAAATAAATAGATGTTTTTTTTTATATGAAATTAAATACAATTTGTACAAAAAAGTTTATTATTTTTTTTTATTTTTTTTATTGGTATTAAAAAAAAAGTTTAAACGATTGGATTTGGGGGGAGGGGGATAAATTATTAATTGGTAATAATTAATTACCAAAATAAAAAAAGATATGCGCATATTAAACGTTGTTGAGAATTATTGATTGAGTTGGTGTTGTTGAAAGTTTATACATTATTATTACTAATTGATTTTTTTTTTTAATATATATGATTTTTGTGTTTTTTTTTTTTTTTTTTTACAAAATTCGGTAAGCAAAGAGAATCGGAAATTTTAAAATGTTGTCTACGGATTTAAATACCAACAGTTTTAGTACCAGCTAAATTAATTCCATTTCTCATTTTGAAGTTTTCTAACCAACCACTACTAGCTTTGAAAGTGTTATTGTTTAATTGTTTTGATAAATCGAGAGCAAACTTTTTAATTGTTTCACCACTAACCATTACGCCACTGGCACGAGCTTGATTAATCTTTTCAATGATTAAATTCTCTTGTTCAATTGAGAAGGAGGCTTTTGGACCCTTGTGTAATTTCTTTAAATTCTTTTTACCAAAACTTCTATATTTATCGATGTTTGAAATCCAACGAGAAATGATACTACGAGAGATATGATATTTCTTTACGACATGATTCATACCAAATTTGTTTTTTTCTTCGAGGATTTCTAACTTTTTAAACACTTCGTATGATTTTCTTGGCTTCTTACCATTGGCAGCGGCAGTACTAACTCTTTTACTCACTTTGCTACCACTATTAGTTATATTCATTTGGTTGTTATGATTAATTGATTCGCTACCACTACAAATTGGTGAATTTGGAACTTGCATCATTGGGCTACTTGGTTCATCTCTTCTTGATGAATAATCATCACTATCGTATTCACTATCGTCATCTGAAAAATTATTATTATTATTATTATTATTATTATTATTATTGTAATCAATAAAATTATTTTGTTGTTGTTGTTGATTATTATTATTATAAAAAATATTATTATTATTATTATTATTATTATTATTATTGAAATTACTATTATTATTATTTATATTTGAAGATGGAACTTTAACTGGTGAAGAAGAAACTATTGGAGAATGTACTGGAGTTGTTTGAGTTGAATAAAAATAATTTGGTGATGTGCTAGTTGGTGATGATGGTGATGATGGTGTTTTGGTTTTTAAACTTGCAATTGTATTTATAATGGTTTCGTCTGAGTTATCTTCAATGAGTGATGATTGGTCGGAATTATTATAAGATTGAATATACATGTTTACATTATTAAAACTACTATTTAAACTATTATTTTTAATTGAAACTCTTGATACCTTATTATTATAATTATTAAAATTAAAATTATTGAAATTATTATTATTATTATTATTATTATTATTATTATTATTATTATCTGAAATATTTATTATTTGTATTAATGGTGTTGTTGTACTTGTTGTTGTAGTTGGCTTTGAAATATTATTTAAAATATAATGTAATTCCATTTTTTATAATTTTATATTATTATTATTATTATTGAAAAAATTTTATGCGTAAAAAAATTATTTATTATTATTATATTATTTATTATTGTGTATGAAAAAAAATTATCTGAATGATAAATTTGTTTTTTTTTTTGAATTGTTTTTTATATTTTGTAAAAGGTAAAAAAATAAAAATTAAAAAAATAAAAATTAATTTAATTGAAAATTTGAAAATGTAGACTCTGAAAAAATTGAGAAAAGGGAAAAAAAAATTTTTTTTAAATTAATATAAAATAATTATTTAAATTTGAAAAGGTAATGTTGAAGTGGAAAAAAATTGTTTTTTTTTTTTTTTTTTTTTTTTTTTAAAATAAAATAAATTAATTAAAAAAATAGAAAAAAAACTGAAAATATTTTGTTTTTATATATATATATATATATTTAAGTGATGGATTAAATAAAAAATTTGTTGTTTTTTTGAACAATAAAAAAAAAAATAAAAAAATATATTTATAAAAATGAAAAATAAAAAAAAA
>CM069765.1:1015000-1017500 GCA_036169595.1 Dictyostelium firmibasis | reverse complement strand
TAAAAAAAAAAAAAAAAAAAAAAAATTAAAATTAAAATTAAAATAATTAAATAACCATGATTTTATTGATTTGTAAAAATTTAAGTGACTTTAATTCAGTTTATACTACTTTGATTCTATTATTAAATTTGTTATTAAGTAAAAATGTGGTGGTGTTTGTATAAGAAAAAAATACTTGGAAAAAGGTATAAATAATATTAATAATAATAAAAAAAAAAAAAAAATTAAATTAAAATTTTTTAAAATACAAGTGTTTGAAAAGAGAGGTGGGTGGGTGTGTGTGTGGTGTTTATGTGGTTTTTTATTATGTATAAAGTTAACGTTGACTCAAATGAAGAAGAAAAAAAAAAAAAATATAAATTTTTGTAGATGTAAATGTTTTTGAGTAATTTTTAAGAATAGGGGTAAGTACCTTATTAAAAGAATTTAAAAAATAATATTTTATAAAAAAAATTAATTTTTTTGGAGATTATCTCATAATGTTGAGATAATAATATACAAAAATACAAAAAATTATTTAAAAAAGCCTTTATACACATTGTTAAACTCAGTGTGTGAATGTGTGTTGTAAATAAGTGTGAGTGTGTGAGTGTGAGTATTTATTTTGTTTTTATATTCACATTGTTGATTATATTAAATTTTTATGTTCACATATGTTTTTTACAATTACAATTATTCCCATTTTAAAATAGTTTTACTTTAATTTTTTAATTTTTTTTTTTTTTTTTTTTTTTTTTTTTTTTTTTTTTTAATATAGTGGATGATTGGTGCCATTGAGTATAAAAATTTGTTTCATAATTTTGAGTGGTTGTGTGCTGGTTTGTGTGTTTTAATATTTAGGAAATTTCTCTGGAATTAGGTTTTTTAATATATATTAAAATTTTTTTTTTTTTTTTTTTTTAAATATAACCATACCACTAATATATTTTTTTTTCTAATATATTTTATCTTATTTATTTTTATTGTTGAATTTTATTCAGTTAATAAAAAAATTCAAATAATGGTTATGTAATCATACAAATACCTTCCTTTTTAATTTTTTTATAGATAAACAATTCGACATTAACTACCAATAAAATTTTTTCATTTTAAAATTTATTTAGTTTGGTATATCACTAATTTTGGAACAATTTTTTGATGTTTTTTCTGTGTATGTGTGTTTTGTGTGTCTGGGTTGAATAAAATAATGAAAAAAATGGAGTGAAGGGTGGGTATTTAAAAATGAAAAACACATTTTTTTTTTTTAATTTTTTTTTTAGGTACTCGAATAACATCATGATGAGTTTTAATCATATTGTTTTGTTTGTTTTTCATTATAATTTTTAAAAAAACCGTTAAATTTTTATTTTAAATACTCTTAAATAAATGAGTTTTATGTAGGCGATAGTGGATTTTGGTATTTGATTAATTCCCACTGATGATGTTTATCTTTTATAAATTAAATATAGCGTTATATAAAAATAAGTAATCTGATCACTATTTTATATCAAACTAACATATTTTTTTAAAAAAATTTTTTTTTTTTTTTTTTTTTTTTTTTTTTTTTGATTTTCCTAACAATATGGTCCAATTCAAATAATTTGAGATTTAATCTCTTTATTCAATCTAACCATTGTTATATATATGGTTTGTAATAATTTAATGTTAATAATAACAAAAACTGTTGGATGAGTAATTTAATTAAAAAAAAAAAAAAAAAAAAAAAAATTTCCAATAAAAAATTAATAAATTTACAAGTATTCCTTTTATTATTATAATTTTTAAAAACTAAAAAAAATCAATTAAATTTTTAATAGATATATATATATATATTTTTATATCATACTAGTATTGAACTAATACTTTTTATTTTATTTTTTTTTATTTTTTTTTTTTATTTAATTTTTTTTAATAAATATTTAATTATTTTAAAATAAAAAAAATTTTAAAATAAAAAGTTAAATCTAAATTCTTTTAAAATTTCTTATTTTTAATTTTTAATTTTTTTTATTTTTTTTTTTTTTTGATTGAAATTCGGTGTCTTTATATTGTCGCTTTTGTAAAATTATAGGTGGGAAAATGAATTTCTAATTTTTTTTTTAAAAAATAAATATGCATTAATGAAGGTAATATTAAATTTTAATTTAATTTAAAAAAGTCTATCTTTAAGTTAAAAAAAAAGTAATAATTTTAAAAAAAAACTAATTATGTAATAATTTAAAATTATTGTATTTTATTTATTTATTTATTTATTTATTAATTAATTTCTCTAAAAATAAAATTTATCAAGTAATGATTGTTTTGATAATTAATTTTTTTTTTTTTGACAGTTTTTAAATAAAGTATCATGAATGATAGAGTCATCACAACTTGTTATTATATTCTTTGTTGTTGATGTATTGATTTTTGAAATCCATTAATCAAGTATACCAAAATTATAATTATTTATTTTTTTTTGAAAATATATGAAAATAATTTTAATAAGTTACCTTATAAGTAAAAAAAAGGTTATAATTTTTAT